>JAAOAQ010000195.1:0-55106 GCA_013396025.1 Fusarium phyllophilum | reverse complement strand
ACTTAAAGTAGTTATATATATATATAGGTATATCTAGTATAGTAATCTAGCATTTAACTTATTTTACTAGAGTGTTTACTAGGTATTAATTCTAGTAGTAATAAAATTAAATAGTGTTTTTTAGTCTTTTTATTAATTAGAAATAAAGTCCTAATAAACCTCTATATAGTAGAAGCCGCTCTATCCCACTAATAGTAAATAGTAATTAGTATTTATATAACTCTGTAAAATGGCTTTAAAACATACAGATTCTAAAGTTTGTTGTATCGGGATTGAGCCAGTAAGTTGTAGAACCTTATTAAAGTACTGTCGAGTTACTTCAAAAGGTTTGCCTGTCAAATTGGGAATATATCGGCCTATGAGCTTCGTTGAACTATTATTATCAAGTTTAATCGATCTTTGTAAACGTCTTCGAAAGGGGTCGACGCCTGAACCAAGATGAGAGGAATGGAAAGGGACGTCCAGGCCATTCAACGGAATCGACGCTTTACTTCGACTTAGTACTACTTTCGAGCCGTCCTTTCTAATCTCTTTTACTGATTCTCTGATGCAGTCAGTGAGATTGAAAGAGCCATCATCGAAAAAGGACTTTGAAGCATAGTGTATACGATCGAGAACGACACCTAGGCACTGAAGTGCAATGGTCTAAGGTGAATGTACCAGGTTAGTACTTGACGGATCATAGGCTTTAAAAGCATCAGAAGTCACCCAGGGAACATCCATTACCTCTCCGGCGCAGACATATTGAGAATCGATCACGTTGTGATTAACCACTTCGAGGAGCCACTGTCCTTCAGAAGCAATCTGGGTAACGAGCCGGCCAAGCTTCTGGCCGTCAAAATCTGATGATTTAAGTTAGCTCATCGTAAGCTATGCACCGAATGACTCGCATGCCATGATCCATACCTGTTGATACTCTCGTCGGATCTACAGCACACATGGCGTGCTTGGATCGACCATGATGGTCGTACGTCACTGTAGACTGCATCACCAAACCGCGGTAAAACACAGTAGATATGAAGACTTCTAGAGGCATGATATTTCCCACTGCCATCAGAGCCGAGTATTCCCCAAGAGAATGCCCCGCGAAAGTGACATTTGATGGGATCAGCTGACGAGCCTCGAAGTCTGCCATGATGGCTAGCTCCATTAACCCTAGCGCAGGCTGAGTGAACTGTGTGGAAGACAGCAATCCCGAGTCAGAGGTAAATACGTATTTAGTGGTGTTTTCGTTGATCGTGGGAAACAGCTTCTCCTCGATGATCTGCCCGTCTGAGGCCACACGTTCATATGTTAAAGCCATGTAATTGGAACGCACGCGACGGCCATGGACACCACCGAAATGCACTGTCAGAGATGGAGGATCATGGCACACAATGTCGGTAATTCGAAATCCTGGCCGCAGTTAGTCAAAAAGTAGGACATTTGAGCTCAGGTTGGGAATAGATTACCATATTCATGCTGGAAGTGGTCATCAGCTGTGTCCCAAATTCGTCTAGCTGCAGCACTTCTGTCACGAAGGTCCATTCCCATGCCTTTCTTTTGACTTCCCTGGCCTGTAAATACCAATGCTGTAGGTGGCTGCTCGATCTCGTAGGTGCCCACAAAGACAAGTTCTTCTGCCGTGTTCTTGTGGATTTGAACCTCGACAACGCGAAGTCCTCGATGCATGGCGGTGTGTTTCATTGAGACTGCAAGTCTATCTCCTGCACAAACTTTACCTGCAAACAGTACGTGAGATTTCTTCAGCCTGCTCATCGAACTTGCACAGAGCCAGGTGTAGACAATTTGCAGAACCTCTGCGCTGAGGTGCATTCCGTGAACGATTGGATTTGAAAGACCCGCTAGGGATGCAAAGACGGGGGATACATGGATTGGATTGAAATCGCCACTAGCGGCTGAATATGCGATGGTTTGCTCGCCTGTTGGAGCGGTGAAGGATATTTCCTGTTCCTCGAAAAGAACGAGAGGTGTCTCGAAAACAGCAGGCTGACTCGAAGAGCCTGTCTGTTGACTGAGAATGTTGCCCATCAGGCTCAAATAAGCGTCATCGGGAGTTTCAAGATAACAGTTACCGACAATCGAACCATCCAACATGGCACATCCGGTGATTTGATGGCATCGGATCTGCCCATTCTCATTGAACTGCATCAAGTCCTCTAGTTGGAAAACCACTAGTTTACCAACAAGGTCGGAGGTATCGCTAAGAGGCTGAAACCAAGACGATTGAACCAGTTGAATTGCACTTATCTCGTCTTCCAAGAGAATCTCGGAGGGCGGTAGAATAGACCTCCGGAATAAGTGATCACAGTGAGTGTCGTTTCCAACAAGCAAAAACCGTGTCTTTAGGTCTAAGATGCAACTCTCCCCTCTGAAAACATGTGCTTCAACTTGCACCATTTTCCCAGAGGGTTGCAAAACGACTTCGGTGACTTGAGACTTTGTGTGCAATACATCGTGGACCATAGGTGGAGAATGATCCGAGTGAAGCGTTATCTCATTTGAGACATGAAGAAGCCTCAGTATGTCTCCTTCAAGCTCGTGGCTAAAGAGGGGCTTTACCAACGCTTTCCAGGCTATGACGACGGCAAAGTCCAACGGCACCTCTGAAGTCGCCCACGACGTGGGTGGCATGGAAGTAGGTAACCTTGTACAATCGTTATACTTGCGTATAGCATCTGCCGTGACGGTGTACGGTTCACATTCGAATTTCTCATATATGGATTTATGACTGGATTCATGACTCGTTCCGAGCCAAATGCGGTGATAGAAATCTCTGATCATGGCAGAACGATCACTAAGACTCTTGTTCATAGCAAGTTTCGAAAGCTGACATGACAGGTTGTGGGTGAGTGTGATGGGCGCACTCTGTAGTGTCGGGTAATGGCTGACCTGGATCGAAATCTCATTATTTGACTGCAAGGTTAAGTCCAGTAGATCCTGATGTGTTTCTTCTGACGGAATTTTGAAGAAGGTGAATCCTGCTCTGACACCAGTCTTTGTAGTCTCAGCAACATGAATGTCCATGCTCCGTAATCCTGAGAGCATGGCGATGAACGGGTTCGGGACAAGTCGTCGCCCACCTAGTACTCTTGGAGAGGCCAATAGGGCCTTCGCCCAATTCAGATTCTTGTCTCTAGATTGAACGATATGAATAATCCATTGTTCTAAAGTCCAAATCCCATGGTTAAGCGGAGGCGTGGAGAGTTCGGTACTGGTTTCGGAAGATGCGACTTGGATGCCGTGGAATGGAGAGTTATCGAAAACTGGAACGAGTTCACTCTGGCCTTGGTAGTGAGTTTCCAGGATTGCTGTGACCCAGGCAGTGTGAATATTACCCAGAATCTCACTGACGGGCTCGTCGACCTTTGTAGAGTATTGTGCCGCTACAGGGCCATGCAATATACAAACACGTTCTGCGTCATGATTGGGAACCGCTGCTATATCCTCTGACTGCCAAAGTGAATCTTTTTTGAACCATGTTTCGAAGTCTGCGTCGAGAACTGGAATGAACGGTACTGGCTTTTGCCCGCCTCGACGAAAGAGTTGAAGGAAGTATATGCTATCTTCATAGGTAATCAACTGTGCACTTGCGTCTGTAAGCGTTGCTAGAGTCGAATAAGGGTCATCCAGGTCATCGACAAGGGTCTCCGATCGGGAATGACTAGTTCGATGTAGTCGTGACATGGTTCGAGTGAGCAGCTCTGAAAACAGTTTCTTCCACGATAGATGGACCCATCGGTGCTCAGCCGTGACATATGCGAGCTCGACAAACCGGTGGAGAACTTCGCTATATGTCATTTCATCAAGTTCCACAGGGTCTCGAGTTGGCCCACTGCACCCGAACCAAACCCTGTGATAGTCGTGATTGAGCCGCCTAATGATTTCATCGCGACGTCTAGTGATCTCAGCCACACGTTCTTTGGGACCGAGGTAGAAAATTGTTTTGTCCAACTCGTGCCATAGCCGAACTGCGCGAGTAGCAATTTTATGAATAGGTTGCCTCATCTCTGAAATGACAGAGAGAATACCGCCAGTTGGACGTGAACATGTACCACTCCATTCATCATCTGGAGTACCTTCGGTTGCCACGATGAGATGCTTGGCTTCCGTGCTCGTGTGCGCTTCGTTGGCTACCATGACTCGACTGCCCAGCAGTATCCCGTCCACTGGCATTGGCGGCAGGCCCATATCGGTCGCCCATTTGCCCGTTATGTAAGGCAAGGTATCGGATGAACCACCAAAACCGCTTCCAACAACCAGGACTACATTATCCTGTGCTCGGATCTTGCCATACATTGAGATCAAAGGCGCATGGAAGTCTTGGTTCGAATGGTGCCCCCCCCCACGGCCGCCTGTCCATTGAAGAATAACAGGTAGTGGTTGCAAAGTCTTTGCGATCTTGAGTGTTCTCTCGATCGCTTCGGTTGACCCTGGTTTCAAGGCAATATGCTGAAGTTGTAGTCGTTCAACATATCCCTGTACAACTTCTACCGAGGGCACGCCCGCCCCAATTGACAGACCGTCGATCTGGTAGCCAGCCGCTACCAGCTTCTCAAGTTCATGGATCTGCCACCGCAGGCTAGTTGGGCTGCTGTATATCACATTGCAAGTGATTCCTGTTCCAGGCTCTACCTGGTTCGCGATGGCTGTAATAGCAGCAGACAAGGAGTCGCGATCGTGAAAGCCTCCACAGGCTAGCTCCGCGTGGAATCCCGCCTTCATGACGGCAGCGACAAAATCCCAAGACGTTGTTGTTGGCGTCATTGCCGCTACCATTATAGGGGGTTGCAGGAATAGTCTGGTGAATCGCGTGCTGACTACCAGCTTGTTTTCAGTGAAGCGTATGAGGGTAGGCTGAACGGAGTTTACCCAAGGCTGAGGTTTTGAGACTCGCTCAGAAGCTTTTTGACTGCGGTCAAATAAATCGGGCTTGTATCCCAGCTCTGTGTTCAAGCCATTCAAAACTGTTGCATGAATAACGCGAACGCCTTGGCCAGCTTTCATGCTGTTTGCAAGTACCCCAACACCCTGTGCACCTCCAGGTCCGAAGTCCAAGATATGAGTGGCATCAGGCATATTCAAAGCAGCAGGCCAGTTGACGACTTGACAACAAACCATTCGAATCAAGTCAGGTACAAGGTTTGCTCCCTCGTTATTTCGTAAGTCTGATCCGTCGACTGTTGAGAAGACCGGCATCTTCAAATCGCATCCCCGAAGGATGATTTCCTGGCAGTCCTCGATTGCTCTGGAGGCCGCTACGCTGAGGTAGCTATTGTGATATGGTGCAGCAGCTGGAAGAAACTGATAGACGATATCCAGCGCCTTCTTCTTGTGATCGAAATGTGTACAGAGTCCGCGAAGCGACATTGGATCGCCCGTTATGACATAATTGGAGTCGTTGTTCTTGAGCCCTACCTCCATTTGGACCTTTGTTCGTGGTAAAATCTTATTCAAACTTTGGATTGTCGTCGCTAATGTCTCTACGCTCAGGCCACGAACTGAAAGCATTGGGGTTGGGATCGGCTTCCCTTCCGCCAAGCAGGCCTCAGTTATCAATCGTGGCAGCACGTGTGGCCCGTAATATTGATGAATGCGAACCCCCATTGAGAAGCTCACAGTCAATGCTCGTAGAGACAGTTCGTGAAAGGAAGCAGGGGAATCCACGGCAGCAATAGCAGCAGCAGCTATAATGCCTTGAGAATGTCCTGTTACACCAGCTAGGAATCTCTGTATATCCTTGAAGCTGCATCCGGAAGAGTGAAATGAGATTTTGAAGTGGAGAAGTTGCATCAGCGTTATCAGAGGAAAGCTAATAGCAGAGGAGAGTAGATAGGACCTCGATGGTATGGGTGTATCGTTGTCCTTGTCAATCCAAGCCATCAATTCCATACCCTCTGAGAAGCAATCGTTAACATCCATCTTGTCTGTCAGATGTCTGAACAAGCCCGAAGCTGACCGTACCAGATCGCCAACCAAAGGTTGATAGACCTCATAAAGTTCAGCCAATTCTGCGAAATAGTCATCGCCATTCCCCTGTCCTCCAAATATCACGTAAACCGTTGACTCTCCATCGAGGCTTGATCGAACAAGGTTTGAGACCTCAACTCCAGGCTGATCTCCCAGCATGGAATTTGCTGTAACAAAGGTCTTGATGATTCTTCGCTTCTCACTTTGAGGAATTTGCAAATGTGCAACGATCATGTGAATGTCGTTTCCAGCGAGTACTGTGTCTTCGGCGCACTGAACCAACGCACGAGTGACTTCCAAAATATCCAACCTCGCGAAAGCTTGATTGTTTGCGGGGTCGTTCACAAAGTTGATAAAAGAGGACCAATAGTGCAACTGACTCACAGTCTCGTCGTGGGCGAAACTTGCAACGTCTGTGTATGGTTGGAAGCCACAAAGAAATGCTGCTCGGAGCGCAGCGGCGGCTTCGTATACATGTTTGGCGACGCTACGATTGAACTGTAGCTCTTGATCATACATCAAAGTTGGAGTGTTGGTGGGAATAGTTACTGAAGTTGATGATGATGGAGTGGGAGATGAAGATTCGTCGCCATTCATGGACGATGCCTTCGATTCCATATCGCCAAGGAACATCATGCAGATGTCTGTAGTGTATCTGAACTCTGTGTCAGGCTTTCACGTAAGAAATGAACCGTGAGATCAGAAAGGCTAGGTTTTGAGATGGAATAACTGTTCAAGGGATTCTTACAGGCAATATCTCATATGGCTCTACCTCTTGCCTAATAAATTCCCAGCTGTAGGAATAGGTACCAAGGCCTGGTCACTTGGCTTCTGAGAATCACTATATCCGGAGTGGAAAATCTCGTGCACGTGCATGAAGGATCGGGTGTGTCGACCAGTAGTGGCACGACATTACCTGCATGATGCCACAGGCGGCGTAGTTTGAGGTGGCACCACTTCAACTCTAAACTGAGAATATCACGCAGGATGTCTTTGAGTAGGGTTGAAGTTGTTGGAAGCGCACAAGCCGAATACGAAACTCCATTGAGGCCAGCAATGGAAGTTACAGTAGGGCCTTGTTGTGAATTGTAATACTGCCTTCTGTTTGGGTTCAAGATTAATGCTTAATGCTACGGGATATAAGCAAGTGTGTCTACTTAACTAGAATAGCCTGGAACTTATACTATTATCTAGGTCTATTACATATTTAAAAAGTAAAACTAATATGACAAATAGATATCTTTTGCATGTAAGGTAAGTACCCTGGAATAAATATACTATTTATCACTGTATCTACCTACTCTGCCTCTGACTGGACGACGGCGTCACAACGGCGAAACTGCAAAACAGGGCCCTGCTTAAATGCCGTGACGTGATCATGCAGTTGATATTCGTCAACCATGCGACGCCCATCTTCACCCTTCAAATGTCCCTGACCAATGCAGCCTTGATCACCAGGCGCTCGGCGAATGTCAAACTTGACCAAAATACTGGCAACCGACAACATGAGCTCCGCCATGGCAAACCCTTTACCAATGCAACTTCGAGGTCCAACTGAGAAGGGATTGAACGCTGACTGAGCTAGTTTAGCATTCTGCAACCAACGATCCGGGTTGAAGACAAAAGGGTCGGGATAATACAACTGATTGTGGTGAATAGCGTAAATACAAACTCCGATGTTGCATCCTTCTTGGATAACGTGTCCATCGACAGTTTGGCCGCCGACCTGCACTCGTCGCCATAGCGCTGATGCAGCTGGTGGTGACAAGCGCATGCTTTCCTCGATGCATGCTCGAGTAAAAGCACATTCGTTCAAGGCCTGACCCAACATGACATCTTGGCTTTTCGCGAATGAACTGCGTACTTCGGCCACAGCCCGACGGTACATGTTTGGGTATTGAGTCAAGTAGAACAGCGTAGCTGCCAGAGCGGTTGAAGAAGTGTCTGTGCCTGCGACTATCAGGGTTGAGCTCTCAGCCGCTACTTCATTTTTAGTGAACCCCTGACCGGTTTCACTATCCTTGGTGGTGAGAAGATGGCTAATAATGTCGTTCCGTTCCAGCGGCTTCGTTGTCAAACGTTCTTGTACCAAGCTTGAAATAAACTTGACAAAGGTATTGCGATGTCGGATAGATGTCGGGAATAAACGCTTGTCCAATCTCCAGATATATGCTTCGGGAGCTTGGATTAATACGCCCGTTCGAATATTTGAGCCTTCAATACTCTCGACGACATAGCGATACTCGCTGTTTCCCAGAAGGTTATACGGCTGCCCAAATACAACGTCGGCCATGATGTCAAAGGTGAGATAACTGACTAAAGAGGAAGGTCAGTATGTCTTGTAAACACAAAGAAATCTTGGCCGAAACTCACACCATCGGGCCATATCATAGCTTTCAGACCACTGAGTGTTCGGATCTGAATGCCCCTCAATTTGCTGACATAGTCTTTCAATATGTTTTTTAATCGTGTCCCCGAAAGCCCTGGTTGATGAGTCTGAAAGTCCTTGGCTGAGGATCCGGCGGCGTATTCCGTGAGCCTTCTTGTCCACTGCCGTGAGCACGTTGGGCGCACGATGCTGCATTGCTTTATAGTAAGGTGACTTTTCAACATTAGCGCTCGAATTGTAGATATCTAGTTTTCCCATTAGCGTCTGGAATAAATAGATCGCGACAGCCAAGTCCAAACGGCGCGGCATGTCCTACTTTTGAGTCCCGTAGCAGTGTTGACAAGGAGTTTGTTGTGTGAGTAACGAACAAAAGGGCCTGGTGGTAATGTGTCAGGTTTTGGATTTCGCGGAATCGAGCGTTGAACAACTCACCATATTTATTATGACACCTCAGCATGTCTATGTGTAGCGAACCTCGCCAGGCATGATAGCCAGAGTGAATGTTAGATATTCTGGCAAGAAATGGGCCTGGGTATTTGGCTAGTGGGTGAAACCACAAGCGATAAACTATGACAGCAATAACCTTGAGAGGTTGTGAGTTTTGGGATTGTTGTCAAGAGGCTTTCAGAAGTCGTAATTACATAAAAGAATACAGCTGTCAGGATTCCAATGGAGAATAGTATTATCTTCGTTGGTACCGCAAGGATATTACTGTAGGAGAAGGGTGCCATTGTGTTAAGCAAACAGCTACGATGACGTTCTAGTGGGCTTCACTTGGTTCTTCTAAGACAAACTATTAGCAGAAAGGACAAAAGTAGGTAAAATGGGATATTGCACCTACTCTCAACAAGATTCTTAAGTCTGCACGACTACCAGAGGGATGCAATCTCTATACGGACCATTAAGAGTAATCAGTCGTGTCACCAACCCGTGGCGCCACAGAGTGTACACACGCACCGATCTGTTAATAGTGGCCCATTGGGTAATGGTAACCCGGTAAACTCATGGAAAGGTTTAAGGTAGTCATGGTTTGAGTGGTGCCACCAGAAATTCCCCGCACCGGTTCATCTGGTCCCCTTTCTGCTGACATAACACACGAATACCTGCTGAAATTTAAATTATGCGCATCCCGTTTTAAAGTATTTTAGTCACCTTCCAAGTAGAAAGTATCCTCAGTTATACCTGAAGCTCTAGAGTCTATTTGTCTTGCCTTACCAGACTTAACATATGTCAAGAGTGACCAAAATGGAAGCAGAGCGTGAGCCAGAGTTATCTCAATTACTGTTAACTGAACTCTTATCGTATGTTTTAGAATCAACACCCTCCTGAACCTAGAAGATACAGCGTTGACGATAATCCATTAGGTATCAATTTGCAAATCCAGTGAGATGGTAGGTCGTTCTAAAATTTGGTGCGTTGAGGTTTTGCTTCGTGGAACTAATATTGTGGTAATAGGATTGAAACACAAGACGTTCTTCTGAAAGAAAAGGAAATCAATCACATAATCGAAATTGGCCCTTCTAGTACTTTGACAAACATGGCAAAGAGGACAATATCAGAGAAATACAGTGAGCACGATGCTGCTCTTCGGGAGCCGCGTTTGTTGCAATCTTTCGACGAACATGCTGCCGAAATATACTGTGAAACTATGCAAAGCCCAACACAGCCACACAAGCACTCCGCAGCCCAGGAGCCTGTCCCAAAGGCTGTTGCAAAGGCTGCCCCAAAGGCTGCCCCAAAGGCTGCCCCAAAGGCTGGCCCAAAGGCTGGCCCTCCTGTCCCAGTAGCCACAGCTCCGTTGCCCGAACCTATAAGACAGGTATCTACTATGCCTATAAACGTGGAGGATGTGCCTATTCAGTCCAGAGATGTTGTCGTGGCAACAGTCGCGCAGAAGCTCCGAAAGCACTTCCTAGATATCGATTGTTCCAAATCGATAGCGCAACTTTGTGGAGGTACGAATATATGAATCCCCAACACCATTTTGAGAAATTCGTTCTGACTTAATCACTAGGTCGATCGACAATGGAGAACGAGCTTGTTGGTGACTTGTCCCTGATCTTCGACCCGTTGCCTGACAGAGCAGAAGAGATGGGAATTTCGGAACTGTCACAGATTGTATCCGGGAGTACGTCGACCACGAAGCTATTGACAGCTAATGGAAAGCTTACCGCATCCATCTTCACGCACAAGATGCCTGGGGGTTTCACAATAACGGATGCTCGAAAGCATCTGGAGGTGCAGTGGAGATTGGGAGTTGGACGACAAGATGCCATACTGTTAAGGATGGCAACAGAGGTTTTGCCCTCGCGACTCAAGACCACGGAAGAGGCGACAAAGTTGCTGGACAAAATAGCCGAAGCTTATGCTGATGAACAAGGATTAAAACTGCAGCCCATGACGGAAGTATCTATGACAGCCCCTACGATTATCTCTGAAACGAAGGTTATACGCGGGTGCAGCGATGTTGAACTCTACACTTCCAACGACATCTCACTCCCCGAAAGCGAAGCACTCGTCAACGCTCAGAAAGTTCTCAATATTATCAAGACGGAAAACGATACATTGCAGGAAAAGATGGACCTCCTCACCACAGAATTAGGAGACGAATTCATCCAAGGAATCTTACCAGCATGGTCTCCTGCAAAAATTCGGAAATACGAATCATGCTGGAATTGGGCTCTGCAAGATCTGTTACTGCTACTTAACAATATCTTGCGTGGCGAAACATCGTTGGACACCTCTATAACACGCAGCACCTGCGACATGATCGTTCGCCGTTCGAATGATCGCCTGATTGATGTTATGCGTTACATGCTGAGCAGTAACAAACTGGCTGGAGATGAACTTTTGGTCTCGATGGCCAAGAGTGTATTGGTCATGCTGATAGAAGACAGTCAAAACTGGCTTTCCTGCACCCAAACATCACGATTCTTTGGCCATGACTTACACAACCCGATCGACGCGTACGCGCAAGGAACACCAGGCTCGGACTCGGTAGAAGTGACAGTAAAAACACGTTCACAAGGCACCTGGAAGTATGACAATTCACTTACAGACCTGTACAGATCAAGTCTGGCTTGTGTACGCGAAGACGGGTTAAGGCTCAAAGGAAAGACGGTCCTCTTAACTGGCGCCGGGCCTTCATCTATAGGACGAGAATTACTACAGCATCTCCTGGTCTCAGGGGCGCTCGTTCTCGTTGCGACAAGTCGTTTCTCTCCCACGACTTGCCGTGAACTGCAAAATCTTTACATGAAGTGGGGATCATCTGGCTCACAGCTCGTCGTCTGTCCATTCAACCAAGGCAGTAGAGGAGACTGTGAAAGCCTGGTTCGGTATACTTTCAGCGCCAAAGCTAAAGGAGGACTGGGATGGGACCTCGATTTCGTTATTCCTTTCGCTGCGGTGTCTGAGGAGGGGCAGATCGATGAGCTTGATTCGAAGTCGGAGAAAGCCCATCGCATCATGCTTACCAATGTGCTGCGGCTATTGGGGAGTATCAAGCAGCACAAGCAAGCCGGTCCACGGAACACGAGCCCAGTCAAGGTCTTGCTTCCTTTAAGTCCAAACCACGGTGTCTTTGGCAGAGATGGATTGTATGCCGAGTCAAAGGCTGGGCTCGAGATGCTTCTGAACAAGTGGTACTCGGAGGATTGGACATTATATCTTGCTATTTGCGGCGTCACGATAGGATGGGTTCGTGGGACAGGGCTTATGGCTGTAAATGATGCTGTGGCTGCTGAAGTCGAGGTGAGAACTGGTGTCAAGACTTTTTCTCAGTTTGAGATGGCTCAACGCCTCGCTGCTCTTTTGGTCAACCCATTCGCTTATGAGGTCGAGATTCAGCCTGTCAAGGTTGATATATCAGGTGGCATGGCTGATACAACTGACCTGCGATCAATCTTGTCTGATATTCGCCGAGATATCAAGCAAGATTCTGCTTATACTCCTACTCATCAACATTTGCCGCCGCATCACCATGTCAACCAACCCGATATAGGCAAGCCCCTGCCTTCTGTGTCACCAATGGCAAATCTAAAACTCAATTTTCCTCAACTCCCTGATTATGAAGACGACATTAGCCCTCTCAACACTCTTTCAGGTATGGTAGACCTAGACCGCACTGTGGTCATCACAGGCATGTCCGAGGTGGGTCCATGGGGAAGCTCCCGGACCCGATGGGAAATGGAGGCATTCGGAGAGTTCTCCCTCGAAGGATGCATCGAAATGGCTTGGATTATGGGGCTTATCACACACTATAATGGAAGGCTTGGAGATGACATAGGAGGCGAGCAGTACACAGGCTGGGTGGATGCCAAAACCAAAGCTCCTGTTGCCGATGTTGACGTTAAAGCCCGATATGAGGAACAGATCATCGAGCACTCCGGTATTCGCTTGGTAGAGCCAGAGCTGGATAATGGCTACGACCCCAGGAAGAAGCAGCTGCTGCATGAGATTGTTTTGACGAGGGATCTGGCTCCGTTTGCTGCACCACCCGAGCTCGCTAAGCGGTTCATGCAAGAACATGGCGAGAAAGTCGATTCTATGCCAGGAAGCAGTGAAAATGAAGACTGGACTGTTCGTCTGCGCAAAGGAGCCGTGATCCTTGTGCCAAAGGCACTTCGATTCGATCGTTCTGCAGCTGGTCAGATTCCTCAAGGCTGGGACGCGCGCAGATATGGTGTGCCAGACTGGGCTGTTGATCAAATCGGGAGAGAAACACTCTTTGCGCTGGTGGCTACAGCCGAGTCACTGCTATCATCTGGTATTGTTGATCCTTATGAGCTGTATCAGTACATGCATGTCTCAGAGGTTGGCAACTGTGTCGGATCTGGCCTTGGCGGCCAACAGGCTTTGAAGAAAGCCTTCCGTTACAGATACCATGACAAACCAGTTCAAAGCGACGTGCTACAGGAGGTCTTCTCCAATACTGCAGCAGCATGGATCAATATGCTTCTTTTGTCAAGTTCTGGCCCTATTCGAACCCCAGTTGGAGCTTGTGCAACTGCGGTAGAATCGCTGGAACTAGGTTATGAGCTTATCACTGCTGGCAAGGCCAAAATCGCTCTCGTGTAAGAATTACGTCCCGATAGCCAATTCACCATGGTACTGACTATATCTTTTGCAGTGGTGGCCACGATGACATGACCGAAGAAGTAGCATACGAGTTCGCCAAGATGCGCGCTACCGTCAACACAGACGAGGAAGAAGCCCGAGGTCGCATGTACAGCGAAATGTCTCGTCCAATGACGACTACACGCGACGGTTTCGTGGAATCTCAGGGTAGTGGGATTCAAGTCCTCGCTAGCGCCACGATGGCCATCAAGATGGGCCTTCCAATATACGGAATTGTCTCATGGGCTGGTACAGCAAGCGACAAAACAGGTCGAAGTGTGCCCTCTCCCGGAAAAGGGACGTTGACCAACGCACGCGAGACCCATGGCACAGACAAAAACCTTCTGTTGGATATCCACTTCCGCAAAGATCGGATTACGAGGCACCAACAGCAGATTCAGGCAGATCTAGAACAGGACTTGAAGTCTTTGGAACAACGGTTTGCTATGTCAAGAAGCATCACAAAGAGTGAAGCGGACAAGATGAGTCTCTTTCTGCATAAAGAAGCCATCGAACGCAACAAACAAGTCCTCAAGTCTCTTGGACACACCTTTTGGACCTGTCACACGGATATCTCTCCTATCAGGGGTGCGCTATCGGCATGGGGTCTTTCTATTGACGATTTGGACTTTGTTTCGCTGCACGGCACATCTACCGTTCTCAACGACAAGAATGAAGCTAGTGTGATTCAAAGTCAACTTTCTCATCTTGGTCGTACGCGAGGTAATCCTGCCTACTGCATCACACAGAAGTATCTGACCGGCCATTCAAAAGGTGCAGCTGGTGCTTGGATGATCAACGGTGCTCTCCAAGCTCTAAATACTGGCCTGATTCCTGGTAATCAAAATGCAGACGACATAGCCCCAGAGCTAGAGGGTAATGACTTTCTGTTCTTTCCTCATCATAACGTTCAGACAAGCGGCCTTCGTGCTTTCTCGATTACATCATTTGGCTTTGGGCAGAAAGGCGCACAAGCGATCATTGTGCACCCGCGATATTTGTACGCTGCCCTTTCTGATGCTCAAGAGTTCCATCAATACAGGGGGAGGTTGCAGGTGAGACAAAGACGGGCGACAAGGTTCTTCCAGAGGGGCCTTGCCACTGAGACGTTATTTATTGCCAAGGAAAAGCCCCCATATACTGAAGAGCAGGAATCTCGTGTTTTACTGAACCCTGAGGCAAGGATGCAGGGTCAGCACTATAAGGATGTTTGAGGTTTGTCAAATTTATCTGTTACATGCAGAGAATATAAAAAGTTGTTAAATCTTTAACAGATAGGAATATTTATACTTTTCCCGTCTTATCTATTTATAAATAACATTAGTTAAAATATAACATTTTCTCCAAGTATATATAGGCAGTTAATTTATTATTATAATTAGACTTTAAATAGAGTAGTTGTAGGCTTGGCAACATGATAAAGAATACATTTGTATATTTTATGTAGAACTATATTTCTATTAAGTGAATACAATGTGGGCGAACTGTAAAGCTGGTCAATTTTGGAGAGGGCGTATCAGAAAGTAATTAAATTCCTATACACTCTGCTAGTTATAGAAATAGTAGATTGCGGAATACAAGCCCAATAAAAGAGATGCAAAAGATGTCCAGAACATCTGTTATAGCTTATAGCTATAATACTTGCTTCTTTGTCTACCTCTTAACACGTAATGGCCAGCTTGCAGTTAGTACTAGGATATCACAGTCTGTTCCTTATCTAATGGCAAGAGAACCGCGCTCCTTGACCTGCACAAGACAGCGTCATAATATCAACAAAGGCAGCCTTCTTATTTGAAAACCCCATTTGTCTGGTTGGTTCTTCCTCAACTGGGGCCTCCCCAACTTGATGGCACCACCCAAATACATCCTCAACCCTGCAATGCATAATGTCATCCAAGGACGTTGACAACTTGCGAGCATACCGTCCTTGGTTGGTGGTTGCATCCAGATATCGAACTGTCTTGCGAGAATCTTCCAAGGTGATAGATCGAATAGAAACAACCGAAGCTGCGGTACCGACGGCAACTACCTCGGAGAATTCTGGGAGCTCGGTATACTTGATCTAGAACATGTCAACCAAGATTCCATCTGGCGTTTCAAGACCTATTTGGACTTGATAACTAACGACGCGATGTGGAACTTACTGGTCTCTTTTCCACTTTCCACCCATAATGCCTAGCAAGCTGAAGACAACAGTCGCTTGTTGTACTGTCGATAATGCAGGGGCTACTGGGTGCCACCACTGTGACAGCCCCCTCATCAGATACTTTAATCCCCAGAAAGCCGCTAGTTGAAAATTCATCGATCTCGGTTCTGGTCTTGCTGTCAAGATGTAGAGTCATGCCAAATCCATCTGCCTTGGCCTGTTCACTCCACTTGATAACAGGCGCATAGTTACCGCCAACCTTGGCGTGTCCTAGGCCATGCGGCGCGGCTCGATCGAAACCCACGAGAATCAAGGCATCCTGAGCTGAAAGTCCATGATATGCTGGCACGGGCTTGACGTAGACGCAGAATTTGAACTCTGAAGGAGGAACGAGCCCAATCATTTCTGATGATCCAAATGCAAATGGGCGGATGTATAGCATGGCTCGAGAGGTATGAGGTGGTATGTATGATGAGTTGCTTGTTACGGCTAGCTCAAGAGAAGCTAGAAAAAGAGATTCGGGTATGTTAGGGATACTAATGGTTGAAGTTGAGTGACTCATTCTTTTGGCGTGTTTATCAGGCCTGAAAATGGACACCCTGCCCATTGGAGTTCGAAAGGCTGCGATTGTTAACTCTCATCCGTGGCTGTTATCATGAATAATTATTTACCTTTAAGACCTTCATAACACTGTTGTCCTAAGGTTTAACGGGGTCAATAATGTGCAGCTCAAGCCTTACGAGGTGGGAACATTGGTGCTTACCATATTGCAATCCAGGTGCTAATCCGTGAACTCGCAAATAAGGATCATTGACAAACACGGGATCACTCCATCGGCCGGTAGACATATTGTAAGTTGATTCAGCATGACCCAAGCCTAGGTGGAAAGTCCGCATTAGTACATAAACTAAACACGGAAACCTAGACAAGGTGCTCTAGTATACCTAGGTTTGTAGCAATTGAAATCTGATCCCAATCTATTTTCTCAGTGTGTTAATTTATTTAGTCTTTGTAATGTATCTTTTGGCTATTAAAGACTGACCTATGGATGCTGTAGGGGGGAGTATTTTTGCCATAATCGCTGGATACTAAGCTCTAGTTAATGGTTTATAAGTAAAGTACTAAAATATCTTGCTTAGAAAAAGTTTTAAAATTTATAAAGAGTATTATTAATTACCTGAGACTTATACTACTTATATCTCTTATTAAAACACCTGTTGTTTAGAGTGGAAACACTTTTATAAGTGGTGCCACCTCACCACTTAAAAAGTCTTACGAGGACTAGCAGAGACTAACCTTGTAAGTATTAATCCCTCAACCTTTAGTAAGTATTATTTCTAATATATAAAATATTATATATAGTAAGTAAGTTAAATTAATAACAGACTTGTGAAGAAAACCCAGTATAGGTTCTTTCATAGACTTATTTAATTAATACTATTATACTCAAGTTGGATTTATAACATTTACAGATTTTAATTTACTTTACTGTATTGGTCTTTCTGAAATAAATCTGATGTCTTGTATTTTCGGCCCAGGTTAATGTATCTCAGATATGTCCCTCAGTCGCTCGCCTCTGCTCATCCAGCCGCTTCGATTCCGCCTGCTTCTCACTCGCTAGCAGCATCAAGTCAGGGTACCATCTCTTCCCAACCCTCGGGTAAGTCGTGAGGTGGTTAACAAAGATGTTGTCCCCAATGCAATTATTGAAAAGCCCCGAGAAGAATGTCTCTGCCTCTGTAGTCGCAACCTGGTCAGGGACTAAGTCCTTGATGTGTTGGGGGACGTCTACCGAGACGTCATCAACCGTAAGACGAGGATTGACAAATTGGAAGAAGGGTAAAGAGATCCGAGGGCCCAGACTCTTGCCATCGCCATCTACAAAACCCTGTGGTTTCAGGATTACTCGATGAGTTGTAGCCACGCAGACTCCACCAGTGATTACTTCCAACAACCGACCAATGTTAACTACCAACGCTCCAGGTACGGGGGGTACCGGAACCCAGTGTCCTAGCTTATTTTGAACTTCCAGGCAATTGTGAGTTCCACCCTGAAGTAAATATGTCATGAAGGCGATGTCCTTATGAGGGCCTATACCATGACTCCCATCCTCAGCGGCAGGATTCATGGATGGTGGAAGATATCTTGTGGGTTTCAAGCGGCTAAACAGAGGCTGTCCGAGAAGCTTAGTCAGTGTGTCAAGGGGCATTTCCAATGCTTCTGCTATCAGTTTGGCGAATTCAATAGAAAAGTCTTGAAGTTGCGAATGATAAGCTTCGAAAACATCGCGGAACCCAGGTACTGAGACTTCGTCCGGCCACTAGTTGTGAAAAATGATTGGTATCGGCCTTATTCTAGGTTGAACAAGTGCCTTTACTTACCTGGCTCGGACCCTGTAGATGAAGATAGACAGGCTCCTCTGGCCCCAGCTCGGGAAGATTAGGACCTAACTTGAGAACAACATCAGAACCTTGAAGTTAATTCCAAAAGAGCATGAAGTGTACCAGAATGGACTCCAGGTAATCCGTTCCTGAGGCAGTACTCTCGCTGTTGATCCTGCTGTAGCCAAGAAAGCGTTTACTGTGTACATTTTCAATATCGAGCTTCTTTTCGGTCGGGAGGTCAAAGAACTGCGCAGATAGGCGCAAGGCATCCTGCTGCAGTTTGTGTGGTATCGGAGGATCTCTGACTTGAAAAAACCCAACTCCAACTAAAGCATCTCGGAGCTCCGCAAGGAATGCGGGTTTGGTGCTAGGAGATAGGGAAGATGGGTAGTCAAGGACAGGGATCGAAGTGAAATTACTGGCCATGATTTATGCACCAAGATAAAGAAGGAATTTAAGACACTATGCTAACGATCAAGTGGAATTAACAAAGGAGATATTGTAGAGAAGTATGCTATTAGACTTAAGTATAATTATTCTTTACAGGTGGCACCACCTATGTAATAGTGATGCGATCTTTACTTATCTAATCTTGACAGGATCGATTCAAGTAACACTTGTGGTGGCACCACCTAATTCTATGTTACCACTACAGTAAATGCCTGAGGGGTAACGGCAAGTTCAGTCATCAGCTCTGCATTGTCCGACCGTAGTATCGTTGGTTATGGCATGATTCCAATAGTTATGGTACGATATATCGAGGCTGGGAAGTAAGATAGATAGAGAAGTCTGTCATACAGGTTGCGATAGGTTTGCAGCTTCTTTCCATTTAGTATATCTCCGAGGCCCGAGGATAGGAATCGCGATCGCTTAAACGGGGAACCGTGGAGGTGTTGTACAATGGTCATTGTTACTAAAAAGAACGGAAACACCTGTTGGAATTGTGTTGAGATGGACAGGCCTATATTTCTTATTCTTACCAAATGGCCAGCTGCGGCAAGGTTCAGTGATCTTTTTGCTATTGTCTTCACTTGGCCCCGGAAGTCGAGCACAGCTACCTGCAATATGATAGGCGAATCCGATCACCTCACATTGAGACCTTGCGTCGTTGACGCAAGCGCTGCTAACTTACTGTTAACGGTTTGGCTGATAGCTCCGGTGCTGGCGGCAAAGAATGTGTTTAAGATATTGAGCCAGGACGGCTCAGATGAACCCATCTTGGCAAATTCAGATTGACACTAATGATATAGATGTCAGAATATGACTCTGACGCTGAAATAATGGAATAACATGACATTATCCATATTGTCTATAAGCGTGATAACGAGTAAGCCCAGGTCGAGCCTAAGAGGAGCGTCAAACTGAACCACCGCAATGCGGTTGCAGATAGGGTGAACATCTAAAAGAGTATCGGTAGAAATAAAGCCTCCTACCTGTCACTATACAAGCGCTTCATAGCAATAGGGTAGAGTACTGTTGTTTTGGTGTAATGTGGCGGTGCTGGAGGCCCGACGTTAAGGTTGAGAGACCTCGAGATCTAGTTACTCCAGCATGCTGATAAATGTCCTACTTATAGATAAGGGCTAAAGCATAACAGTCTCTTAAGCTTAAGAGACTCATAATAGGAAATTAATTTCTAGGCTTGAGTATTACAATTAATATCTAACTGTAAGTAAATAAAAACATATATTTAGTCAAAGAGTCTACAAGACTGATCTAAACACATATGTAAAGAAGTAGCCTAAAGTACATTTTAGTTACTTTTCTATAATTTGGGAATTGATGTTATACTTACATAGTCATTGTCAAATATTAAAGAGCAGTTGCCTTCAATATCAATTACGGAAACAATGAAATCTTCACTATAATTTTCCCAACCAAGCATCGGTCGATGGCAATGAGTATCAGCGCAATATCCTGCATTGTTACATCCAGCCACTAGAGAGGTAGGGTGTCTTGCACGGAGAAGAATAGTCGGGGGAGGCGGTTGTCGGTAACGAATTTCTGAGATGCGTTCTGGTTTCTGAGGAACTATCGGACTCTCGCGTTCGAAATCCGATGGACCTGTATATATGTATCGGACAGGCCAAGGCGATGGTCGCCACGTTGCAATCATTCTTTGATTATGTATCATGCAAGGACCTACGCCATTGTGGCTATTTGCATTAGAGTCTGGCCGCTTCGAGACCTGTTCAATTCGCAGCTGATAGCTTGGAAATATCGTGTGGATCATTATGATTCCTTCCACGTTCAGCGGCGAAAATTCGTTTCTCGCAATGGCAAGTGCAATCTCGAGTGATATCAGACCACCTAACGACCAACCACCCAGTAATATCTCCCCCCTGGGCTTTACCGCACGTATCAGGTCGAGGTACGCCTTGGCCATCTCTGGTATGCCTCCAGGCCAGGCCTTCGCAGAATCGCAACGCCGATTACGGATTCCATAGACGTTACGATCCAGAGGATTGAGGAGGAAATATTTGGATATATCTCCGTCATCGCCGTGAATCAAGAATAGCGGCAGATTTGAAGAACGTATAGATGTCGCCTGGATCAGTATTAGGTCGGGAGAGTTTTCCATTCTGTAGTTAAACTCTGAAGGCAACTGGGGGCATTACTTTATAAATAAATACATAAGCGTTCAAGTAGGAATGTCAGGGAATAAATAAATGGAGAAAATAGAGATAGCTACTTTACTGTTGTTGTGATAAATGCCCAAGCGTAGACATTTTTGCTGTTTTGGTTGATGACATTGCTGAGTTAACAGCTGCTTACGTATCCTGAGCTAAATTTGAGCTAAGGATAAGTGGTACCACTCGCGAGAGTGCCATCAGTCAAGAAAGTGTTACCACCATAAAGACAACTGTTCTGTAACCATATGGTAAAGATCGGAGAAGCTTTTCCATATTATTCCTTGACCCAATGTCACTAGTCTAATTATTACAGAAGGAGGAAGGTATGTTATTCCATGCAGCGGCAGTTCCTGAGTTGAGTTAATAAGAATCCTCGACGTCGACATAAACGCTATAAACATAGGAATTTTACCTACAGCGCTAGTCTGCATAATAAAATTCATGTCCTTTTGGATTTTAGGCACCTAAAGAATTATAGTCTTGTGGGGATTGTTATTACCTGCAGCCTTTATGTTCAAGAGATATACATTAATTCAATAACTAAATGTACCTGAAGACACTACAGAGTGACCATATCTATTTATCCTGCTGCGAAAACAACTCTTGAAATAGAGACACATCGCGGCCAAGAAGGTCTTCCGGACTCCCCTGTTCTACTAGCTGCCCCTGACTGAAAACAAGAATAACATCAAAATCGGCAATTTGTTGCAGTCTGTGAGCGATCGAGATTACAGTACGATCTTTAAAGTCATCTCTTATGATTTTTGAGATAAGACGCTGGCTCTCCTCGTCGGCACTGTTATCGTTAACTGTCAGAAAGTTGGTCTTTTGTACCAATATAGCTAACTACTTACCTGCTAGACACTTCGTCCAAGATGACAATTGGTGACTTCTTTTGTAGAACCCGGCTTAAGCAGAACAGCTGTAGTTGACCATGAGACAATAGCCCATCTTGCATTGTTGCATCAAGGCCTCCCTTGCTGCTGATAAGGTCCCATAGCTCAACACGGCGGAGATTGTCCTGCAGCTGCTTGTCCGTAAAACTGGACCGAGGGTCTAAATTCAGACGGACAGTGCCACTAAAAATGAGGGCATCCTGTGGAATGCAGATGAGTCTTTCTCTCAAAGTCTTAGCTGGCACATGGGACGTATTGAGTCCATCGATAAGAACAGAACCACTGCTGATCTTTATCATGCGCTGGAGGCAAAGGATGAGCGAGGTCTTTCCGCTGTAGAATGTTAATGACTCGCAGATAACCACCTATTTGTTTATCTGTGAATGCTCACCTCCCTGTCCGGCCACAGATGCCTACCTTTTGTCCAGGCTGTACTGTAAAGGTAACATTACGGAGTACTGGACTGACGGATGATCTATGTTCTTATTAGAATCAACAACTTCCTTTGCTAACCAAAACGCATGAATAATACTGACAAGTAAGATGCTGAAAGTTCTTTCAGTTCAATTAACCCTGCTTTTGGCCAGGTGTGCGGAGGAGAAGTAACTTGTCCGAGTACATCTTCCTGTGCCGTTTCTTTTTCGAATTGCTGCACGCGGTGAACTGCTCCAATGGATGCTTCCATCATCGTCCACCATGTGAGCAATGACTGAATGCTCTGGCTAAAGGTAGTCAAGTTGACAAAAGCCAGGCCAATGTACCCAGCACCGGTTGAACCTCGTAGTTTGATAGTGATTCCCATCATGAGAATCGCCATTGCTCCGATGACAAGATTAAGCACCAGAGTTAGCCATCTCTGCGCGCAGTAGAGGAGATAAAATGGTCCCTGCGAGCAGTCGAGTCTCTCCGCGTTGAGGCTCTTGCACTGCATGTGTGTACCAAATGCTCGGATGGTTGCCAAGCCTGAAAGAGTCTCTGTGAAGTGGGAGTATAACGGTGATTTGGCCTCGAGATCCAGTAGTCGCAACTGACGCGAGGTCTTCAGATATTGTCGCTGAATGATTGCCAAGATTGCGATAATGAAGGGGAAAGTAATTGCCATCCACTTAGTACCAATAGAGAGCATGACGAGTTGGACCAAGGCAGAGGTAAAGGCTTCATGCAGTTAGTATAGAGAAAATAAAACGTGATTTGCAATCACGAACCGAACAAAGCTTGGACTCCTGTGAGCGGAATTTCAAGGTCCACCTTTTCCATATCTTGACTGAAGCTTGAATGGATAGTTAGTATTTCCGCAGACATTCAAAAGCTGGTCATGGGCATACTGGTTCGTGATTGTGCCTATATCGACGCTTTCAAAGTATGACATAGGTGCCCTATGTTTGTTAGTAAACACGACAGATCCACGCCCTGTAATACTTGCCGTGCCACTGTTTTCAGGAGTGTCTCGTGTAGGCCCTGCGCGGACCGCTGCACCATCAATACCATTACAAGCCTAATAGCGTTAGCCTCACGTCTCCTAGTATGACCATATTTACAAACCAAGTGACGACACTGTGGGTGACAAGGGCTAGAACTGCGCAAAGTATGTACACTCCAATGTATTTGGCCAGATCCCCGTATGGGTGCTTAGCATCATACTGAGTCCACATGTTCACCCAGATAGCTGCGTGTTATTTCACGTTAGATTAGCTGTTACGATGAGCAGAAAAGCAAATAGAGTGATCTTACTAGGGAAGTTCTGCCAGAAGCTGTAGACTAGCGACAGGGAGAATGATAGGGCGAAGAAGCCCATGCCCGTTGACCTCAAATAGAATATCATCGAGGACAATGTGGGAACTGATTTCTGAGCAAGTTCATGCTCCTGGGATGTTTCAAGGGATTGGTTAGACTCGTGATTTGCGTCTTCTTCCTGTTTCTTTGCTCCATCTTGCCCTCTACTGTAAGTATAAGCTTCACTTTCATCGTCTTCCATGTCTTTTTGCGTGTTTCTCTGTTGTGTTTCTCCTTCTTTAGTCAAATCCAGGTTATAATCCGCATATTTATTCGAGTTTCCTGTGCAATCATTGCTGACATCAGACATACACTATAAGAGCGGCAGATACGAATAACTTACCAGGCTTTCCAGTGGTACATATGACTGTTGTTCCGAGCTCGCGGAGCAAGCCACTGGAAGAGAATAGGTTACCTGAGACAGATTTCTCTGTCTTGGGGTCCAAGGCACTAAAGGTATCATCCAATAGAAGAAGTCTCTGGCGAGAATACAATGCTCTTGCTAGTGCCTAACAGAAAGGAATGACCATGTCAGTTGCGAACATTGGACAAGACTGAACCCATCAAGACTTACCACTCGCTGCCTTTGTCCACCGCTGAGAGTCCCTCCCTCATAACCAACTTTCGTTTGGTCACCAGCAGATAGCTGTGCGAGGTCCTCTGAAAGAGCACATGCGTGTAGGACCCGCTTGTACAGATCCTCGTCCCAATCCCTGCCATTCAACACACACTCTTTGACCGAGATATCGGGAAGCCATGGCGACTGCTGGCAGTATGCAATGCTTGTGGTGGAGATGTGAAATATCTTGGCCTTGAGGGAGGCTTCGCCCAGGATGGCGTACAGGAGAGAGGACTTTCCACTGCCAACAGGTCCAGATATCACACAAAATGAGCCTTGTTCAATACAAAGATTAATTTGAGACAGAACTGCTTTCTCCTGGCCCTTCCAACGTACACTCCCGTTCTTGATGACCAAGAGATAGTCAGAAGGTGCAATCTTTGGAGCAATTATCGAGATCTTTTCTGCTGAAATGGACGATGCTTCTGAGTCTTGTCCTTCCGCATCGGTAGGACCAGTGATATTCTCCGACACAAGATAGTTCTCGACCCTCGCGAAGCAGCTTATTCCAGAGAATATAGCTGGAACCGAGGTGAGCAAGATATAAACCGAGCTGGAGAGGATACTAAACAAGGACAAACTTGTGAAGGCATTCGACGAGGCCAGGCCAGGTTTTCCCTGTGCTTTTTGCATAAGAACGTAGATTGTGAATCCAAGAACAGGGCTGATGGTGGCTGTAGCTGTTGAGAAAACCTGGCAGCCGATGAATAGCAGCTTGGTGGCACGTGAAATATTGACCTCTTTCACACGCATGGCCTGGAGAATGGAAGTAAGCGCGTCTTCAAACCCCGACATCTTGACGCCTTTCATATTGCGCAACATGTCTGTTGTTGATCCAATCCTGCGTTCAATAGCTCCAATCCATTCTTTCTGGTGAGGGTCAATCTTCATACTAAGTAAAACCGTTCCTACAATAGCGACTGAGACGAGATTAGCAGTCGCAATTTTTGTGTTGTTCTTTGAGGATTTTCTTACCTATGACAATTATCACAGGTGCCAAGGAACCCAGAGCAACCTCTCGCTGGAGCAAAAATATCGCTACACCAAACTCGGCGGGTGTTGCCCAGATTTCATGGACAAACTGCAGACCCTGTCCGATTCTTTCGACATCTGTGCTCATCAGAGTGAGAGCAGCCGATTCCTTTGCTTCAACAAGATCCAGTGTCAAGGTTCTGTCATATATCAACGACACGAGACTAGCGCGAATCATGGTGATGAGTCGGTAGTTTTGATGTTGTGCCAATGCTGTAAATATCTTGTCTTGTTAGCTATTGGGAGCGAACCCAGTTTCAACGTATCCTGGGGTCTTTAAACACACCGCTCGGCCACCATAGACTACCAAGTAAGCACCGATCAATCCATAGCCCTCGGCATCGGAGACGGGAGTAGATGGCTCGCTAAACCATCGGATAGTGCGCTTCAGCAACAGTGGTTGGGATATAACAAACAGAGCTGTGAATAAGCGACATAGGCCACCTCTGAGAAGGGTCATCGGATACGCTTGGAGAGATTGAAGCATCAGGGACTGGGGCTCTATAAGATGAAGTGAGAAAGCTGTGTTGTACATTCGCTTCGCCCCTGACTTACTGCTTTCCCATCGTTCATAAACCTTGGGCGCAGCATAGCTAGTCAGAACCTTGCGATCAACACGCGGAAGGTTTCCCATATGTAAGACATGTTTGCGTCCCAGTATGAATAATGGATTGAGCCACCAGAAAAAACTGCGATTCAATATGCCCACAATCTCTTCTTTTGATCGACTCGCTTCTTTTTCATTGGCAACAGCAGTTTTTGTGAGTGATTCAAAAACCAAGAGTAATATGTTAATAGGCAAAGCAGCTGTGGTTAAGATAGAGATAGCGCGCGGTTGATCCATCAACCACATAGTCCGCACTCTGGTGACATCGCAAAGCAGGATTAGAAGGGTCAATATACCGAGGAGACTAGAGGGACGCCGCGAGCGGCAATGCTCAAAGTATGAGAGTACAGATCCCCCCATGCACCCAACAAAAGCCAGTGCCGCCGCCGGCACAGTTCCAGCAGTTGTGAAGGCGGCGATACTAGCCCACAGAATGAGCTGGGCCAGTTTAACAACTGCATAAAGAGTCCATAACGCCTATCACTTTAAGTTCACTATCCTTTCCAATGCAGAGCATATGGCATACCTCTTTGATTAGACACAGCCTGTCCACACGGATTATCTTGGGTCTGTTCAGTAAGAATTTCAGACGAACTAGCAGCATAAGCAGGAAAAGTGACCATGGTAAAATGTTAAGAAAGCATTCTTCAAAGAGCGCTGTGAAGTCAAATGCTCTAATGCTGGGGTCAACACGGGGACCAATTGTATTGTCCATATTGGAGTCGTTGATGATTTGTCCTATTCGACTCAGGATCTAGCCTTCTATTTCCCTCACGATATTTTATTCACATCACACAAGACTAAGACTGGTGGCCCCACCTACATACCCGCGGACGTATAGTTTTCCGGAACCTTGTAACTGGAACTAGACCCATACAATACACAGGTGGCACCACTATTTTTCTTACGTACCACTGATGCTATCAAGAGCCTTGAACTCTCACAAAAGGATATTTCTGGGGTACGACTTTCACCAACAGCTGCCAATCTTTTATTTCTAAACTGGCCAACCACCTTTAATCGAGCGCTACAAAGTGCCGGTTGGGAAATTGGACGGGCTAAAATCTATCCGATCGATTAATCTATTGGACAAACTCAAATACACCCCCACATAGTACTCGTTTAGCGTCGGCATGTTGGTTGTGCCGACTCTACCTTGCAAAGAGACGTGGCACGAGCGTAACTTTGATGGCCCCGATATCTTCCACGCGGCCCAACTAGTCATTCAACAGCTGCAGATATCCCCGCTACCCAAGTCAATTTCAATACCAATATGACAGAAACTACCCTATTCTACAAGTCCCATAACCCTGGTGGTGAAAGCATACTCCTAATCCATGGCGGATTCTCCGACGGCAGCGAATGGGACGGTGTATGGCCCCTCCTCGCAGAGCACAATTACCATCTCCTCCTTCCAGATATGCCCTCTCACGGAAACTCAGTTGATATCCATCCATTCGAGATTGACGATACCGTCCGTCGATTAGCAGCGCTGATCAAGGCCGAAGCGCGAGGAGGTCTCGCTCATGTGGTTGGTATCAGTATTGGTGGCCACATTGCCGCAGCTTTGGCATCACAGCACCCGTCTTATGTCCTTTCCCTCATCGTATCAGGCTTCAACATATTTACGCCTAACCTATTCACGCCTGTTTTACCACTGTTTGTTTACGGAGTTCAGCGAGGTAGCGGGTTTGCGCGACAACCTTTCGCCGAATGGGACCGTTTTTGTCGGGGTCTCGGGTCTCTGGCCTTGACACGAGATGTATTTAATATCTTGATATCCTCGCGAGAGCTTCAAACGATTGAATGTCGTACGTTGGTGGTCGCTGCTACGCGGCCTGGAGTTTCGGCAGACAATATTGATCATTCTCGCCGGCTTTTCGAAACTGTAGTGGTAGGAAACGGGAGTCAAGTTGTCCAGCATCGGGGAATGCGGCACCCATGGAACGAGGAAGAGCCCAAGGTTTTCGCGGACATGGTGAAACGTTGGATTATAACCCAAGAGCTACCAGATGGGTTTGAGGTAATCCCTTGAATTATTCGAAAGAAGCGAGGCGTCTTTCATAGGTCTGGTATGATGAAATTGTATGTATGTATGTAGGTATGTATGTATGTATCAGCTTATTCCCCAAGAAGTATCTCTTTACTCGTAGCTTGCCTTATAGTAGTTGCCGGTAAAGCAATTTGTACAGGACATTAATGCATCTAGTCTTATTAAAAGTTCCCTCCAGTAGCGTCTCTATCTAGTTCATCCAGTATATTATTGGCATAAAGGCGTATTACTCTCAAGAGGATATCCCATTAACAGGAACATAACCCTCTGCACCCTGAAATTATCTTATACAAATAGATTAAGTAGCTTTCTATAGCCAAAGGCAGGAGAACCATAACCTCTAAGATTGCCAGTAGCTACAACCCTAGAACTATGCGTTCTTGAGGAAACGCCTCACAGGGGAAAACCCCAAGGTATCTGGAACGCTGCTCTGTAGACAGCAATTGCCCCCTTCCACGGTCTCCAGGCAAAGGCCCAGCGGTTTATTTCTAGTAGTCTCCAGTAACGCATATCCTAGAGGCTTATTTGTGATCCGAGCAGCAGTTAAGGCTCTAAAGAAAAAGAGGTTCTCTGGACAGTATGCGTACTGCACAGGTCGGTAGTCATGCAGCGAGTTGTTTAAGGACTAACTAACAGTATATAGCTAATAAGGAAAGATTATAATAGTAAATTAATAATATAGTCTAGGGTAATTAAAGCCTTTTAAATATAGTATTTATATTATTATATAAAGTAATTAAATCTTTTTAAACTAAGTACTTTAAAATCTTATTTTACCTTAAAAAGAAGCTGTATTCAGTATATAAAACTTATTTAACTAGTTTTACTATCCGCCTTACTTCACCCGCAATTAATTCTGGCTCTGTGGCTTCAACATGGTGACCACTTTTCTTCGCCTGAACTAACCGTGCACTATGGGACAGCTGTAGGATTTCTCGCTGCAGCTGCCTATCAACGCGGGCGAAATGCTCTAAAAACAACTCTATCTCCTCCGCTCCCTGATGCATCACACCCGATGTCTTGAATAATCGTCGGAGATCTCGTGTTATGTCTCCTCGCATTACAGTGATGGGATTTGGGCTAAGTATGTGCTTTTGTAACTGTTCTCGATCCGCAAGGGCTCTCGCACTGGACTCCATATTTTCCAACTCGGAGATGGCTGCCGATGGCTTGTCACTGGTATTTGTAGTAGTGCCGGACTCGTAGTTCAGAATTGCCTCCACCTCTGCCTCGCTATACTGGTGATCTTCGTGAAGCCCTGTTGCAACAAGACTATTCAAACCACTCAAGCTAGTGCTGAGATGGCTTGAAACTAAAAGCTCTTGGTGTGTCTTCTCCTGGTTGGATTCGACAAACAACATCCCGACAACGGATTGCTTGGGGCTGGGAAGACGAGCAAGGAATTCCCGAGTAATGATAGCACCATATGAGTGAGTAATTAAGATGAAAGGCGGCTCGACAGCAACGGTTTTAAACAACCTTTCCAGTTCAAACGCCATACTGGATGCTGTGCGAGGAAACACCACCGCATGTCCGCTGCGGCCTAGTCCAGCCCGATCATAGCAGTAGACACGAAGCGTCGGGCATAAGAGACGTTGAACGACAGTCCACCAGCGGGTGGTTGCAGCGGCACCACACTCTATGATAGCGACAGGCTGTTTGGGGCTTGTTCTGGGTGGACCACGGACGGAAAGGAAGAGTTGTTGTGGTTGAGGGGCGTCAATATTGACAGAGACTAACTGCTCGCGATGGTGGTCTAGTTCCCAGGGATTGTTCATTCTGAAAGCTGTTTGGGTACCAACAGATGTAATTGGTGCTCCTAGCAGTGTATTATATCTTCAAGCGACGGGAAATGTCCAAGATCGCATCAGATCATCGTGGAACCACAAAGGTGGCACCACTTGGTGGTGATAGCTTGCCTCCGCCCACATTCCTTATTAGAAGACATACTTAACACCCATGCTCTGGCCGCATAGTCGTAAAGCAACTTCGCTGAAATGTCCCAGGTGATCGACGCTCTTGTTATCGGCGGCGGCCCGGCAGGGCTGGGTGCTGCCCTTGGGCTCTGCCGCCAAAACCATAGCGTGGTTCTACTCGACAGTGTCTCATATCGCAACACTATTGATACAATACCCGACAACCGGATGCATATGGTGGCGACCTGGGACCATCGACGTCCAGACGAATTCCGTGTCGCTGCACGCAAGGAGTTGCAACGGTATGAACGATTCAAGTACATGGAGGTTGAGGTCGTTTCTGTCCGACAAACCACAAGCACCCAAAGTGGAAAGCTCGAGGCTCTTTTTAACGCAAAGGCAGCTGATGGCACTGAATACGCCGCGCGTAAGCTCATTCTGGCAACAGGCGTCAAAGACGCTTTTCCAAAGATTGAAGGATTTTCTGAATGTTGGGCTAAAGGAATGTATGTTTTATCTCCAAATTCTAACTCGAACTCTGTATAGCAAGAGGGACTAACTACAGAAGCTTCCATTGCCTATTTTGCCATGGATACGAGGATCGTAACTCCAAGTCCGTCGGAGTTCTAGCGGTTGGTGAATGTGCCGAAACATCGACTGCTGCACGTATGGCTCGCGCAGCCCATCAGTTCTCGCAATCCATCACCATATATACCAATGGCAACTCCGAACTGGGCGATCAGGTTTACCGACTTCTTGGCAAGGAAGGCTGGTGTTCCATAAACAACCTAGGAATCAAAAAGTTGTACATGCCACAAAAGACGCCTTCATCGCCAATTACGGTGCAGATCGAGTTATCCGATGGAACTACGAAAACAGAAGACTTTCTGGTCCATAAGCCGGCCACTGTACAGGCTAGTGCTTTGTATACTCAGCTTGGACTGCAACTTACCGCTCAAGGAGATATTAAAGTCAAGGAGCCCATGTTTGAGACTTCAAAGGCTGGTGTTTTTGCAGTTGGGGATTGCGCGTCGCCGAATAAATTCGTTAGCTCTGCTAGTACATCGGGAGGATTTGCTGCGGCTAGGGCTGCGATGCAGTTGCAAGCTGGTTTCTAGATTAGGCATTGTTTCAATTGAAGCATTTACAATAGCTATGTGCACGCTAAAAGATAGTGGCTTTGTGAGGTTACCCCTCTAGCCAAGAATACGGGTTTCAAGCCAACAAAAGGGTGTTACGTATGGCGGAAAAGTTATGTCAGGTAAAAGCTTTATTAGACTGATCAGGTACTGCTGGCTGGTGACATCAGTTATTCTATGATGCTAAGGAATTGGGTCAGATTAAATTGTACGGGGCGGATACCCTAGATTACTGCAGGCAGCTAATAAGACTCCATTCACGAAGCCAATTACAGGGGATGTTCACGGAGAGGCTAGTCATCATTACAGGGGGCTAGATTACAGCATAGCCAGCTAACTTACCACCATGAACATTAATATTACGGCCGCACTGCGTTCACCGTTTTCGGCCTCGTAACTCGTTACCTGAGAGGCAGGAAAAGTATAATAAGAACGAACAAATGTGTGAGTTAATATTAGACTTTGTATATTTCAGTGGCACCACTACCTACGTACATGGTGTTGGGGAAGCAGTGGTACGATGATACCACCCATTCGAAAGTGGGACATACTCTGCGGTGGTCAATATACTCCAACAAGGCGAGCATGATAGCGGGATACTCATTAGCGATGCTATTCTCTCCAGATGGAACGAATCTGGAAGAATTGTAGCAGTAGCAATAGTAGAACAATTTTGTTTTACCTTCCATTCAAATCGATAACTTTCTAGAAAATTTACAATCGACAAACGGACCGAAGATTGAGAGCATGGCTCTTTTAAACGGAAAATCAACTCTCCCTAACGGCGACAATTCCTCAATCGAGTCGCCCAACGGGTATACAGAACACGAGATGGTATTACTACTTCCCATAGATTGAAAACATGTACTAACCCCCCCAATTAGCCTATCCCATTAGACTGGCAACGCTATCTGATTGATATTGACCATGCTGCCGTTTCCCTATTTGAATCGCCTAAGCCAGATGACCCAGTGGCAACTGTAAAGTCTACTCATCGTTTCGTTCTTGCGGAAGAAACGCTGCTGGTTTCTATCCCTTCTATGATCTATGCCGCATTCGCTATTGTCATGAGCGAGTACTCAAACTCGCAAGACGTTCTGTTTGGCGTTCGAGCAGAGAGTCGAGTCGTGCCGTTTCGAGTGCTTGTGGACAAGAGTGACCAGATCAGCAGCTTTCTGGACCAGGTGGCGTCAAAGTGGAAAATGGCCCAGAAATTCCCACCTGACATGCCTGCTCCTGCTGTCCCCAATGTGCTGACATTTGTCGATGACAAGATGTCGGCATCGGGAAAGGGACTGGTATTGGAGAAAAACGAAGCGGTCAGCATGGTGATTTCTCTTTATTCGAAAGAAATCGCCATTCAAGTACTCTTCAACCCAGCATGTGCTGACCTAGTCGCTGTGCAGAGATTCCTGAAACAGTTGGAAACAGTGTTTCACCAACTTTACAAGCCATCAGCGGGACAATTGATCAAAGAGGTGAAGAGCATCACTGCAGATGATATCAGGGATATGGTAACCTGGAACAGCGCTTCTATGACTCCTTACATTTCTGAGTGTATACATGACGTTGTCAAACAGCACGTGCTTGCCTCACCCAACTCATGTGCAGTGCACGGATGGGATGGAGACCTTTCCTACGTTCAACTCGACGAGGAATCATCTCGTTTGGCCAATTATCTCTATCGGAAGGGAGTGCGCCCACATGACCGGGTTCCTTTGGCATTTCATAAGTCCATCTGGTTCACCATCTGCGCTCTCGCCCTATCGAAGCTAGGCGCGGCTATTGTACCTCTTGATCCGCAATGGCCGAAGGATCGTCAGATGTATATCATCAACGATATTGGAAGCAGTCGGATTATTACCAACATTCCAAACTCTGCGTCTGCCTATGCAGGTTTGGAGATCATTGATATCAGCCAGCTATCCCTAGCCAACGAACCCACCATCGCCAGATACCCCGTCACTCCTGAGCATGCTATCTACGCATACTACACATCTGGCACCACCGGTCAGCCCAAGGGTTGCGTTATAGAGCATGGGGCATTTGTCTCCTCGTCGTCAAAGCGAATAAAGTTCCTGGGCCGCAACAAAGACTCTCGCGTCTTGCAAGTGACAACATATACCTTTGACGTTGCCATGGATGATATTTTCTTCACGCTAATGGCCGGTGGTTGTCTCTGCGTTCCTACTAGGGAGCAGTGTCTCAATGACATCGCTGGGGCTGTTGAAAAGTACAACTGCAATACGCTTCACGTTGCGCCTAGCCTGGCACGGAATTTGCAGCCGAGCCAATTCACCTCGTTACGGGCTTTGATCCTGGGTGGAGAGGCAATGAGTGCAAGTATTCTCCGCACCTGGGCAGGGCATGTTGCACTCTACAACGCGTATGGTCCGACAGAGTGTTGCATTGCGTGCTGCGTGAACCTCATTCAAAGCCCTGATGAAAACCCCCGTAACATCGGCCGACCAATAGACTGTTCGTATTGGCTGGTTCGACCTGGCGATATCGACACCCTGGCCGCTATTGGGACTGTCGGCGAGATCCTGGTTCACGGGCCTAACCTCGGTCGTGGTTACCTCAACAAACCCGAGTTGACTGCCAAGGCTTTTCCTGAGAATATTAGCTGGGCTTCGGAGGTCGGTCTGCCTGCTGAAGCACGATTCTATCGTACGGGTGATCTTGCTCGGTTCAACGCTGATGGCTCTGTCTGTCTTTTGGGGCGAATCGATGACCAAGTCAAGATACACGGCCAGAGAATTGAGCTAGGCGAGATTGATTATCGGCTCAGTCAATGTCTTCCAGCTGGGATAGAAGCCATTTCTGGCGTGGTCAACTTCCGAGACCGCGAAGTTGCTACGTTGGTGGCATTTATACAGACCGTCAAATCTGACTCAAACTCTGCCAACTCTTCTGGCTCCTTGGCGCTCACCGATGCCGATAATTGGAATCAGTTCCATAGGTTGAGATCTCATGTGATGGAGCAACTGTCACATACTCTGCCCTCTTACATGGTACCCTCAGTCTTTCTGCCTGTTCAGAACTTTCTCTATTTAAATCAAGGAAAGCTCAATCGACGAGGAATGCTTCAACAAGCTTCGCAATTCCGTCTTGATGATATACTCGCCATAAATACCAGTGCAGGTCACAAGGCTGATCATACATCTTCCTGGTCAGCTGAGGCTCTCGTTCTCCGCCAGCTTTGGGCATTTTCTCTCGGGCTTGAAGAGAAGAATATCCATCTCGACAGTAGCTTTGCCGACTTGGGAGGAGATTCTCTTGCGGCCATCAGGCTAGGCATCTTGTGTCGCCCATATGATATCAGACTCTCTGTTGATGACATTCTTCAACAACCAACGATCCTTCTGCAGGCAGAGATGAGCGAAAAGAAGAAGAAGAAGAACAGCGAAAATTGTGAAGTAGCCCAAGAAGCCATTCTTCCAGCGGGTCAACGCTTTGGCCTACTTGGCCAAGACGTTGATGTAGGTATGCTATGCGAGCAGGCGAGTGCGCAGTGCCATATTGACAGTGGTGCTATCGACGACATCTACCCGGCCAGCCCGTTGCAGGAGTCATTGATGGCACTTTCAATGGATGACAGTCCATATATCAGCCAGTTTGTCTTCCGCCTTCCGGATAACCTTGACATGTACAGGTTTCGTAAGGCATGGAAAAGCACCTTTAGCGATATTCCAATCCTTCGAACCAGGATCATCTACATGCAAGACTTCGGTACGCTTCAGGTCGTGGTGGATGAGGACATCGAATGGACTGAGCACAAGAATATCACCCTGTCGCAGTTCTTGAAAGATGATCAAGAGAGACTCATGCAAGTTGGAGATCGCCTTGTTCGATTTGCTCTTGTCCAGGAATCACCTGGGACCTCCTTCTTGGTCTGGACATGTCATCATGCTTGTCATGATGGGCGAACTGTCGATCAGACTTTGAGAGTTGTTGGGGCGAAATATCTGGATAGGCCAGTATCGTCTCCAGTTCCTTACCATTACTATATCCAGTTCCAGCAAGAGGTATATCGCAGGGACTGGCAAGAGTACTGGACACGAAGCTTGGCTGCTGCATCTGTATCGGCATTTCCAGCCCAAGATAAAGCTGTGCATCAACCTGTGACGGATGCGTCACATCAGTATTCTTTCTCGATGCCAAGGATCAGTACTGAACGGTCCAATACGTCGGTCTTCTCTCCTTCTTCCATTCTGAGAGCAGCATGGGCTTTGATAGTGTCTCGATATGAAGAATCAGAGGATGTCACTTTCGGCACCATCGTGGGAGCAAATGCTTCTACCATAGCCGATGCAGACGCCATTGTTGGCCCTACCAACAATACCATTCCTGTCAGGGTTTTGGCATCAGAGGGCTGGACTGTGGAAGCTTTTGTGTCTCACGTCAAGCAACAATTCGAATACTCTCCATTCCAACACGTTGGGCTTGCAAACCTCAAAGATCTATCTCCAGAAATGCAAGACATAGTTAACATTCGCAATCTTTTTGTTGTGCAAAGTCACTTCGTCGGACAAACCGGAAGGGAGATGAATCTCGAGAGGGTTGCTGTCTCGGCACATGAGGGCTTCAAATACCCTCTTGTTGTGGAATGTTTTCAGGAGAACGCCAGCCAAGTATTGGTCAACTTTATCTACGACTCGCATATCCTGGATCAGAGTCAGATTTCTCGACTAGCCTTGCAGCTTGAGAATACCATTAATCTCCTGGTTCACAATCCCCAGAAGACTCTCAACCAAATCGAAATTCTAAGCCCTTCTGATATCGCTCAGATCCTCGAATGGCAGGCGGACATGCCGTCACCCAGCTCCCTCTGCCTCCATCAGCAATTCTACAACCAGGTCAAGAGGAGCCCAGACGCAATCGCGCTCTGCACCTGGGAGGGTCAATTCACTTACCTCGAGGTCCAGAACCTGGTTGACAGCCTGGTGATGTACCTTCAAGATGCTGGATTAAGACGTGGTGACCGCGTATTGTGCCAAATCGAAAAGTCGGCCTGTGCAGTCATCTCATTTCTGGCTACACTCAAGCTTGGAGGAACCTGTGTGCTTCTGGGAACGACGTGGCCTCGGATAAGATCAGAGGTCATTGCAGAAGACACCAAAGCCCAATATTTGCTGGTTTCACCAACACTGTCTAACGCCTTGATCGGTCTAGTACCTAATATTCTCGAGGTTAGCACATCATTCATCCAGAGGCTTCCGAGACCTACACAATATGTCGACAGTTTCTGTCAACCCTCGGACCTCGCCTTCATTCTCTTTACGAGCGGAAGTACGGGGACACCCAAAGGTGTTCAGCTAGCCCACTCTGGATTGGTGACCAACTTCGCCTCAATGGCCCAGCATATGCAGTATACGTCAGAAACGAGACTGTTCCAGTTTTCCGACTTCACATTCGACCTATCCATATATGACATCTTTGGAATGCTCATGGTTGGAGGATGCATCTGTATGCCATCCGAGCAGGAGAGACATGAAGACTTGATGGGGTCTATGAATCGGATGAAGGTCAACACGGTCACTGCGACGCCATCTATAGCCAAGATGATCAAGCCTTCTACTGTCCCAACCTTGCGATGTATAAAATTAGGAGGGGAGGTTTTGGACTCGACTACCCTTACTACACTTGCTGGAAGCCTTGATACCGAGAACGGCTATGGCGTCACTGAATGCAGCGTTTGGTCGACTTGCACTGACCGCCTATCTCCAGACGCCGACCCAAGGAATGTTGGACGTGGCATCAACTGCTATACCTGGATCGTGGACACCAAGAACCCCAATCGCCTCAGACCTATTGGCGCGGTTGGAGAGCTGATTTTGCAAGGTCCGGGAGTCGCACTCGGCTATATCAACAAACCAGAAGAGTCAAAGCGCGTCTTTCTTGACGCTCTGCCATGGGGCACCGATAAAGGCCGCGCCTATAGAACTGGAGATCTCGTCAAATACGCCCCCGATGGTTCTCTTATCTATGTTCAGCGTAAGGATGCGCAGCTCAAGATTCGAGGTCAAAGATTTGAATCTAGCGAAGTTGAATCTAATCTACAGCAGTGCGGTCTTCCGGAAGGGAACTTCTGCGTGGACCTGGTCAAAACCCACACAGGCCCTGTTGTTGTTGTCTTTCTCTGCATGAACAAGGAGGTAGAGATGAAAGACGCGTCTGAGTTGGGAATCGTGCCACTTGACCAACAAGATTCATCCATTGTTGATCAAATGGCCCAGGCTATGAGAATGCTGATTCTTCGACTCCCCGGCTACATGATCCCCCAGGCAGTTATTCCTGTCACCCAGATGCCCGTGTCCAACTCGGGCAAACTTGACAGGAGAGCTTTGCGTTCTTTGGCAGCTGGGATGCCCCCCGGACAACTACGCCAGCTGCTGCGTCCCTCAGAAGACAGCATCTATCATAAAAGGACAGAATTGGAGACTGAGGCTGAACGTACAATGGCGCTTCTCTGGTCACAAGTCCTTGCTATTGATGAGTCTCATGTTTTCCACACTGATGATGATTTCTTCCAGTTGGGGGGCCATTCCATCGCTCTCATGCGTCTCATTTCGGCTGGCAGGGGTCGTGGCATGTCAATCAGCTACCGCGATGCCTTTTTACATCCCTCACTAGGTGCCATGTCTCGCCAGGCCACAGTCAGTGACGCGGAAGAACATGCTCTGCCTCGCTTGATCCAACCATTCGCTATGGCTCCTCCTGATGTAGGCGGACTTATTCAAGAAGCGTCTCGTGCCTGCCAAGTCGATCCCCAAGATATTGTTGATCTATATCCCTGTACACCATTCCAAGAGTCTATGATGACTCTCTCGCTATCGAAGCCGGGTCTATATACAGCGCAGTTTGTTTGGTCTCTTCCGGATACAATTGACACAGCGCGTTTAAGGTCTGCGTGGGAGGCTCTGGTCAGATCTGACGCTATACTGCGAACACGGCTTATCTATTCCTCGACATACTGGCAGGTTGTTACAAGGACAGGTACAGACTTCGCTCTTACGGACACGAGCATAGACTCCTATTTGAAGGAAGATAAAGCAAGGCCAATTCGTCTGGGAGAACCGCTAAACAGGTTGGCCATCATCCAAGACCAGACCTCTGCAACGCAGTATCTCGCTTGGACAGCTCATCACAGCACATACGACGGGCACTCCTGGTCCAGTATCCAGGATCGGCTGGGTGACTTGTACACTCAGGGTGGGAGCAAAATTCCACTGGTTCCATTTAATGTCTTTGTCAATCATATCGTCTGCATTCCACCTCCTGAGACTGGCCTGAGCTTTTGGAAAGATATGATGTCTGGGGCGCGTATGCCATCGTTTCCCAAGTTACCATTTAACAACGATCTCCAGTCAACGAATTCTGTCGTCACGCAGAGTGTATCACTTCCCAGCCAGACTAGCTCAGACGTCACAGTAGCATCTGCTATTCAAGGTGCTTGGGCTATTTTGCTTGGGCAGTACGAAAACTCAGACGACGTTCTTTTTGCCGCGACATTGAGTGGTCGAAATGCAGCGGTTGATGGAATCGAGAATATCGCTGGCCCAACGAGCTGCACCGTGCCGATTCGAGTTAGAATAGACCCGGGCCAATCTACCCGCTCGTGGCTAAGAAGTGTGCAGCAAAGCTACGTTGACGCGGCGACCTATGGACAAATTGGAATGAACGACATTAGCCTGGTGAACAAAGATGCCGAGGTGGCAAGGCATATTCGAAGCTTGCTCATCGTTCAAGCACCGACTTCCAAGACAGTATCAGGACTCGAAAGGATTGGATGCACGCAGATTGAGACAAAGGCCAAGGGCTTTCTGTCATATGCGCTCGTTGTGGAGTGCACGCCGAGTATGGAAAATGATGAAATGGAGGTCATGGTAAGTTATGACGCTAATCTGCTTGACGGACCAAGCGTCTATCGTCTAGTGTGGCAGTTGGAGTTCACTCTGCAACAGCTCTTGAGCGACAATTGCAAGACAATCCGAGATCTGTGTCTTGTAAGCCCATCGGACATGGAAACGATCTCGACCTGGAACAGAGAGCTCCCGAAGACAGTTGAAACAACTGTACACGCTCTGATTGACCGGCGACCAAGTCAAAAACACAACGCCACTGCCATTTCCTCATGGGATGGCGAGATGACTTACGTGGAGCTAGATAACTATTCCTCTTCACTTGCGGCACATCTCATGGCGTCGGGTGTTAAGCCTGGCCAGTATATTCCTCTCTGTTTCGAAAAGACTATGTGGATGGTTGTTTCCATGTTGGCTGTGCTCAAGGCTGGAGGTGCTTGCGTTTCCCTGGACCCAAACCACCCATCTCGTCACCACCAAGTCATTCTCAGCCGTGTCTCGGCCGAGATTGTCATCACCAGTCCGGCCAACAAGCACAAGTTTCCAGGTCACCGCGTTCTATCTGTCAGTGCTGCCTTGATGACCAAGATCGCCCACGAACCCTATGTCGCGCCATTGGTTAGTTCTAATCAACCAGCCTTTGTCGTCTTCACGAGTGGCACAACTGGTGAGCCCAAGGGTATCATTCTTGAGCATAGAGCGTTATGTACCAGTATCCAAGCCCATGGTCAATTTATGGAGTTTGGGCCCGAGTCACGAGTTCTGCAATTCGCCTCGTATACATTTGACGTCAGCATCGCCGAGATGCTTACCACGCTCGCTTTCGGAGGATGTATATGCATTCCTTCAGACCACGCACGGCTCAACAATCTCTCTGGAGCAATCAGAACGCTCCGCGCTAATCAAGCATACCTCACGGCCTCTGTTGCTGCCTTATTGGACCCAGACACTCTCAATGGTTCTTTGAAGGTCCTGTCGGTTGGTGGTGAGCAAGTAGGCCAGGACGTGTTAACAAGATGGGGAGACCGAACCAAGCTGCTCAACATGTACGGACCTGCAGAGACGACCATATGGTGCGGTGGCAAGCACAGCGTCAACCCTGATGGCGACGCGGCAAATATCGGCTACGGAGTTGGAGCTCGTATGTGGTTGACTGATGTTAACGACGTCCAGAAACTGGCTCCAATCGGTGCCGTGGGAGAGATCGTTATAGAGGGCCCTTTGCTAGCCCGAGGCTATATCAACGGCAACAACGATGTCTTTGTTGAATCTCCCGACTGGGCCAAGGCATTCGACGTCTTTGATGGCTTCGATCAAGTGACGGGTAGGGTTTATCGTAGTGGCGATTTGGGGCGGTATCAGTCAGACGGAAGCATTGTCATCTGTGGCCGTAGGGATACACAGCTCAAGATACGCGGACAACGAGTCGAAGTCTCGCAGATCGAGGACCAGCTGCAACGTCTAGCCCCTGACTTCAAATGTGTTGTCGGCGTGCTCAGAACGGGCAGACCCACGCTGGTTGCTTTCATTGGACTTGAGGGACCTACTCAAGACCAGGGCCTTACAGACAGTCACAGCATGGACCTCGTCGTGCCTACGAGGGATCTGTCGGAAGAGGTGAGGGACCTGATGGGCAGCCTCGAGTCGCGACTGGCCAATATCCTCCCGCCATATTCCGTACCCGCGCACTATCTGGTGCTCAGAAACATTCCACTGATGACATCTGGAAAGACAGATCGCAAGAAGCTACAGGTCATTGCATCTGAGAACCTTGAGCACTCTGTTGACGCATCAAAACCCCAAACACTACACCAAGTGAAGAAAATACCTACGACCCAGATGGAATGGAATTTATTCGGCTTGTGGGCTCAAGTCTTGGGCATCAATAATCTGGCGTCTTTAGGCACCGATGACAACTTCTTTCGATGCGGAGGTGATTCACTCAAAGCTATGCAATTAGCTTCCTTGGCCAGCCAGCGAGGAATCACCTTGCAGGTCTCTGATCTGTTCAAACACCCCGTTCTAGCTGACCTGGCGCAAGCTATTGTACTTGACACGCCAAAAGCGATAGAGACGTCGCCTGTACAAGACATCCCTGAGCCCTTCTCCCTACTGCCAAAGGACACGAAAGAGCAAGTACAGGCTCAAGCAGCACTGGACTGCGATGTTTCCCCCAACTTGATTGACGATATATATCCTTGTACACCCCTTCAAGATGGGTTGTTTGCATTGTCGCAGAAGCAGCCTGGTGCTTATATTGCTCAGTTCAAGTTCTCTGTCGCGAACAGAATCAACATTCGGCGCCTTCGTCAGGCTTGGGAGACCGTGTGTGACCAAGCACCAATACTACGATCTCGTCTAGTGTCAATACCATCGGGTATAGTGCAAGTTGTTCTCGCTGAAGACTTTTGGTGGTATGAGCAACATGATATCGATACCTCAGCCGAGTTGGAACAGGACAAGGCAGCCATCGGTGGACTGGGTCAACCTCTGCAACGGTTCCGCCTTGTTCAAGACGTCGCCACAGGCCAGAAGACCTTGGTGTGGACTATTCATCACGCAGCCTTTGACGGATGGTCTATCCAGCGTATCCTGGAGAGTGTTCAGCTAGTGTATCAGGATCAACCAAACCCAAATCCCTATGTGCCGTTCAACGCCTTCATCAGGTACTCGAGCGGTATTGTAGAGAACCATGAGTCAAAAGAGTTCTGGCAGTCATACCTCAGTAACATAACACCTCCAACCTTTCCAGCTCTACCGTCTCCAGGCTATCAAGCCCTGGCCGATACCGTTCTTGAGTCAAAACTGTCAAAACTCGAACTTCCAGACTCATTCACTCTAACATCTATACTAAGAGCGGCCTGGGCGATCGTGGTGGGCACTTACCAAGGATCGGATGACGTGGTATTCTTGACAACCGTGTTTGGACGCAATGCTCCTCTAGCAGGCATTGACAAAATTATTGGACCGACAATTACAACAATTCCGATTCGCGTCAAGCTTAACGACCCTAGTACCACGGTCGACACGCTACTCCAAGCGATACAGGAGACTGCTACTGAAACCATGGCTTTCGAGCAGCTGGGACTTCAATCCATTCGCAACCTCAGCGCCGACTGTAAAGCAGCCTGCATGGCTCAAAATCTTCTGGTAATCCAGATGAGCCGTGGGGAGGATGCCACTGTTGCCTTTGATGGCTTTGAGAAGCTGCCAGACGAGACCAAGGGCTTCTCCACTATCCCGTTCACGCTCGAGTGCACGGCAACATCTGAAGGGGGTCTTTCAATTGAAGCATCATTTGATTCTAAGATCGTTGATCCAGCTCAGGCGAACAGAATAATCAAGACCTTTGAACATGTCACGCAGCAGATGTGCCAAACACATCTCAAACTCAACCAGGTTGATTTGATCAGTGACTCTGATCATGTCCTGATCAGGAACTGGAACTCGAGCATGCCTGGAGCAAAGGAAGAATGTATCCATCACCAGCTTGACCGCTTGGCAGTATCGAACCCTGATGCCGAGGCTGTTTGCGCCTGGGATGGAATCTTTACGTTCAAGGAACTCAATTCCCTCAGCAACCGTTACGCTGTCTATCTCCAATCCCAAGGCATACAGCCTGGTGACATTGTACCATTTTGCTTTGACAAGTCGAAGTGGGTGGTTGTTGCCATGCTTGCTATCATGAAAGCTGGTGCTGCTTCCGTTACTGTTGACCCTAAGCATCCTCCTGGGCGCCAAGATGGTATACTGTCAGCAGTATCCGCATCTGCTGTGGTAACCACCTCAGGTCATACTCATCTCTTTGACCACAATGCGTCCCATGGGCTCAAAACTCTCGTACTGGATGAGGAAACGATGGACAGCATCGCCGATTCACTTCAGCCTGCAGATATTGAAAGTACACCCAACGACGCCGCTTTTGTGGTGTACACCAGTGGTAGCACTGGCACTCCGAAAGCAGTAGTTATAGAACACCGAGGCATCTGCACAGGGGCATTTCACCTCGCCAAACTTCTTCATCTGGGCCCACAAACTCGTTGCTTACAGTTTGCTGCTTTTACATTTGATCAGAGTTTTGGCGACATCTTCCATACACTTCTCCTCGGCGGATGCGTCTGCCTTCCATCCGAATCAGACCGGTTGAACGACTTGGTTGGCTCTATACTTCGCCTGCGAGCAAACACCGCTATTCTTACCCCCACAGTAGCCTGTTCCATTGATCCAAGTGAGCTGGGATCTCACAAAATGGACGTGTTGACCGTTGGGGGCGAACCTGTTACCGCTGAAGCCATTCGAACTTGGGCACCGCATGTTCGGCTGTTCAATACCTACGGACCAGCAGAGTGCTCAGTAACTACTATTGGACGACCTATCAACATACAGAATATCACTCAGCCTGCAAATATCGGCCGAGGCTTGGGGGCATTAGTCTGGCTGACTTACCCGGATGACCCTGAGAGGCTGACGCCCATTGGTACAGTGGGTGAGATCCTCATGGAAGGACCTCAGCTTGCTCGAGGGTATCTGAATGATTCGAAAAACACCAACGCTGCATACATTACGGACCCCGCATGGTCTCATCGCTTTCCTGTGCCGGGCATGAGCACTCCCCGTCGATTCTATCGTACAGGAGACCTGGGCCAGTACCAAGCTGATGGGACGATTGTCTGCCTGGGTCGACGAGACAGTCAGGTGAAACTCAGAGGACAGCGGATGGAGCTTGGAGAAGTCGAGCACCATATCTCCACCTATAGCCAATCGGCTATTGAAATCATTGCCGATGTCTTTACTCCGCCAAACGGCACAGCCACGTTGGCAGCTTGCATAAGCCTCAAAGGTTACGAGACAAGGGGCGATGAATGCCAGGTAGAGGTTGATGAGCAGGCCTTGACGAGATTCAGCGCTATGCTGTCTGGTCTTGATTCCTATCTGTCACGTATGCTGCCTGCTTATATGATTCCAACACTCTACGTGCCTGTCACCCATATCCCGCTGACACCATCGGGCAAGAAAGACCGAAAGAGCGTTCGTCTTATGCTGGCATGTATTACTGTCGATCAAATGCAAAAGATGAGAACCATTCTTGGAGAAAGCGAGCCAAGTCGGCCGCTGACCGAACGCGAGAAAGACCTACAGCAACTGTGGGCCAAGGTTCTCAAGCTCGATGGCGAAACAGTCATCAACGCCAACACCAACTTCTTCCACAGCGGAGGTGATTCTGTCCGAGCAATGGCACTCGTAGCTGCTGCGAGAAGAAAGGACACCCACCTCACTGTGGCCGATATCTTTAGCCATCCCAAGTTGTGCGATATGGCTGCCATGACGACTTCTCTGTCGCAGAAAGGTCAACCTGTTCAGTTGGCCCCGTATTCTCTTTTGCCCTCGAAGCCATCTGCCGATACCTTAAGCGAAGTCTGTGGTGCCTGTGGCATTGATCAATCTCAGATTCAAGATATGTACCCCACTACGCCATTGCAGCAGGCCCTTGTGGCACTCTCGATCAAAGACTCCGGGGCCTATGTCTCAAACTTTGTGTTTTTGCTACCATCTCATCTGGACGTTGAGTTATTTCAGCGTGCCTGGGAATGTGTATATGTCAGCAGTCATTCACTCAGAACGCGAGTCACGGACACTGTTGAAACTGGCATGGTGCAGGTGGTTGTCTCGGAAAAGGGGCTATGGAACTACGGAGACAATCTGGAGCAACTTGTTGGTCGCAAGTCACAAAAGGGATTCAAGCTTGGACAAAGTATGGCCGAGTCAGGTATTGTGAGACAGAAGGACGGCAAGACCTTTTTCATCCTCACTCTACATCACGCAATCTATGACGGTTGGTCTCTGCGACGCCTACTGAAGGCCACTGAGCAGATCTGTCACGGCCAAGCCATTCCTCGCTTCGTTATCTTCAATCACTTTGTGGCTCATGTCTCCCGGTCACAAGATAACCGAGCCCCGGCGTTCTGGGGTTCTTACCTCGAGGGTCTCCCAACGACCTCTTTTATTCAGCAACCAACCACAGCGTACAAGCCTACAGCCGATCACATAATTTCCCAAGACGTTAGCCTCAGGGATAGCTTCACTGCGCGTTCCGGAGTCACCATCACGTCTCTGATGCGAGCTGCCTGGGCCATGGTTCTTGGAACGTACAACAGCGATAAAACACCCGATGTTGTCTTTGGCACTATAGTGGGTGGTCGCTCGTTAGACCTCGCTGATATCGAGTATATCGATGGACCTACTATTGCCACTGTCCCATTCAGGGTCACCTTTGATCCCACGGCGCCAGTTGATATGCTTCTCCAGAGCGTTCAAAACATGTCAACCCAGATCCTGCAGCATGAGCAGTTTGGTTTGCAAAATATCATCAAGGTGTCGGATGATGCGCGTCTGGCTTGCGACTTTGAGACTCTCCTCGTCGTACAGGATTCTGCTGAAATCAAAACAAGCTCAGGCTTTCTTGACATGGACAACCTATATCAACGACCAGATAGACCGCCAGGCATCCCTCTAGTTGTTGAGTGCAGTCCATCAGCTGGCAATCTTCATTTAGAGATTCACTTCGATGCTAAGCTTTTGGAAGAAACTCAGGCGAAACGAATAATTCGACAACTTGCTCATGTGATCAAACAACTGGCCAACAGCGTCCCATCGTTAAGTTTATCATGCATTGACATGATGAACCCTGATGACGCGGAGGAGATCAAGGCTTGGAACAAAAAGCCTCCACCAATCTTTCACGGCTGCTTGCATGAGATGGTTCTTCAGCCTTCCCAGGGTTACCCTGACCGTATCGCCATCCAATCATGGGATGCCTCTCTCACCTATTCCGAACTCGACCATTTGTCAAGTATTCTGGCTCAATATCTTAACAGCCTTGGCGTGAGACCAGAAGACAAGGTCCCATTTTGTATGGACAAGTCTGCCTTCGCCATTGTTGCCATGCTAGCTATCCTTCGCTCTGGTGGCTGTTTTGTTCCTCTCGATATGTCCAGCCCGACCAAACGACTCAAGAACATCATTAAGCGAGTCAACGCCAAGTTTATACTTGTATCGCCCAAGACACGGCTGTTATTTGAAGACGTAGAGGGGCAGTTGGTGGAGGTGACCAGATCTATGATCAATGGGTTGCCCGAGCTTTCAAAGTCCCTCTACAACCCATCACCAACTCACCCAGCTTATGTCCTTTTTACGTCTGGTTCTACTGGCACTCCCAAAGGCGTTGTTGTCGAACACGGAGCTATCGCCACCAGTGTTTCTTCCTTTTCCTCCTATCTAGGATTTGACCCCGATGTCCGCGTTCTTCAGTTTGCACCATATGTATTCGATGTTTCCATCGGCGAAATATTTGCTTGCCTTGTATCTGGGGGTTGTCTCTGCATCGCCTCCGAGTCAAGCTTAATGGACGACCTTCCATTGTCCATTCAACGACTACATGTCAACTTCGCCGTTCTCACACCCACGTTTGCACGCACGTTGACCCCTTCCGAGGTTCCCTCCCTGCAAACTCTGGTCCTTGGAGGCGAACCACTACGCAAGAGAGACGTGGAAACATGGGCCACTGCAGTCAGGCTGTTCAACGGATACGGACCAACAGAGGCCAGCGTACTGGCTATGGCCCACCGTGTGCTGCCAGACTCGCAGTCACCTTGCAATCTCATCGGTCTCTCAGTTGGTTGCAGGAGCTGGATCGTCAGCCCCAGTGACCCTAATATTCTCCCCCCAATTGGAGCCGTGGGTGAACTCGTCCTCGAGGGCAATACTCTGGCACGAGGCTACCTGGACACAGAGTCTGCTCAAGGAGCCTTTATTGAGGACCCCAAGTTCTTAGACCATCTGGTTCCTGAAGCAACAGGCTCTCGGGTCTATAAGACCGGTGACCTGGTACGCTACAACGCTCAAGGCATTGTCGAGTTTATCAGCCGTAAAGACACCCAAGTCAAGTTTCATGGTCGGCGGATCGAATTAGAAGACATCGAACACAACGCTATGGAAGCCATGCCCGAAGCCAAACACCTTGTCGTTGAGCTGGTTCGACCTGGTAATAGCCAACAAGAGGCTCTGGCACTGTTCTTCCATACCGAGAATCAGCGAACTGCAAATGAAAAGGACCCGATTCTTCCGATCGGGGAAGACTTGGTAGCACGACTGCGGTGCGTGAAGTCCAAGTTGGCCGTGATACTCCCTTCTTACATGGTACCATCATTGTATATCCCACTCTCTACGTGGCCCAGTACCAGCAATGGAAAGGTGAACAGACATCTTCTTCGCAATCTGGTACTATACTTTACCTCAGAGGCAGCCGCTGCCTACTCTCTTCACACCGGTGACTTGTCTGCGTTATCCAGTGACGAGGAAAGCCAGCTCGCTCAGCTTTGGGCCACAACCTTGAACATCGATGCACGTACAATTGGCTCAAGCGATAGCTTTTTCCAACACGGCGGAGACTCTATTGCCGCTGTGAGACTAGTCACTCTGGCTAGAGAGCAGGGAATCGGCTTATCAGTTGATACTCTCTTGTCAAAGCCCATATTGCGTGACATGGCTCTGTGTATGACCTCGGCTCAGCCAGTTGGAGAAACAATCGTTAAGCCGTTCAGCCAAATCCACAGTCATCAAGAGGAGGTTCTCCTAGCAGCTTCTCAGTTTGGGGTCGAACCTGCAATGATTGAGGATATATATCCCTGCTCCGCTCTGCAAAGCAGCCTCATGGCCGTGTCTCTCAAGAACGCCAACGCATACCTCTCTCAATTCGTGGTCGCTATCCCCGAAGGATTGGACATAGATGTGCTCCAAGCTGCATGGAACACTGTCTATTCAGACTCACCCATTCTTCGAACTCGCTTCTACCAGTCATCACTGAATAATATGCAGCACCCAATACTGCAGGCCGTGGTTGATGAGGAGCCAAAATGGGGGACGGAAGAGAATTTGGATGAGTTTCTTGGGAGGGACAAACAAACGCCAACAGGTTTAGGATCCCCACTCACTCGATTCACCATCGTGGTTGATAAGGCAACCCAAGAACGATTCTTTGTTCTCACTGCTCACCACGGTATCTATGATGGATGGTCTGTTGCCTCAACGTTTGAGAAGGTCGACATGACTCTCAAGGGAATCGCTCTTCCAAAGTCTGTGGGCTACAATATCTTTATCCACCATGTGCAGTCGCTCAACACCCAAGAGAACAAAGCTTTCTGGTCTAGCACTTTGGAGGGCGCCACGCAGACCCTGTTTCCTCAACTCCCATCGCACAGCTACGAGCCTGCCACTGGCGATTCTCTTGAGCACCAATTTGCCTACCCGGCTGACCTTTCTCCTCACTCTACAGTAACCATGGCAACTATTGTTCGCGGTGCTTGGGGTCTGCTTGTTAGCAAATACTGCGACTCGCCTGATGTAGTCTTTGGTACTACTGTCAATGGTAGAATGGCGCCAATTCCCGGTATCGAAATGGTCCAGGGACCAACTATGGCTACAATTCCTTTCCGTACGCGAAGCAGCATCGATCAGTCTGTCCTTTCCTATCTCGAGCAGCTACACGTTCAACAGATCGAGTCCATTCCACATGAACAGTACGGCTTACAGAACATCAAGCATCTCTCTGAGCCTATCGCGAGAGTTTGCGAGTTCCAGAACTTGCTTGTTATCCAAAGCTCGCGTGAGAGTAGCCTCAGCGACTCTGGCTTCGCCTTTGGAACTGTCAAGAACAGGGATCAAGGGTCATTTTCCATGCAAGGATTTCACAACATGGCCCTAGTCGTTGAATGCTCCATTGATTCAGAAGTCATTCATGTCACTTTAAACTTTGACTCCAACGTTATACCCAAGACTCAAGTCCAGAGGATTGCTCACCATTTCCAACATCTGATTTTGCAACTGCAGGCGGGTTCTACTGAACCTAATTCGAAGATGGACCAGATTGATCATGTCAGTCCTTCAGACCAAGCTGAAATCCTAGAATGGAATAGTTCTATCCCAGGGATTGTTCTGTCCTGCGTACATGACCTATTTGAGAGCCGTGCTCGCTTGCAACCTTCAGCCCCCGCTATTTGTGCCCGAGATGGCCAGCTCACTTACTTCGAGTTACAGGCCAAGGCTACGACTTTGGCTTCCTATCTAGGCCTTCAAGGACTTGGCCGAGGAGTGCTAGTGCCATTGTTGTTTGAGAAGAGTTGCTGGGCGGTTGTGGCAATGATGGCAGTCCTCAAAGCCGGTGCTGCCAACGTCGCTCTTAACCCAGAACATCCACAGGCACGATTGGAGGACTCAATCAACGCCACCCAAGGAGAAGTTATCCTCTGCAGCCGGAAACATTTGGAGTTGGCCAGTTCCTTTGATATGCAGGTTATCGTAGTAGATGAAGATCTGTTTCATCACATTGATCTTCCAAGTTTAGCATCCTTTGATCCTTGGTCTCCCACTTACCCTGCGGGACCAGACGATCCATGCTTCGTCTTGTTCACTTCTGGTACAACCGGAAAGCCTAAGGGCATTGTCATCAACCATGCAGCCATGTGCAGCAGCATCAACGGCCATTCTTCTACACTCCGCTATTCTACTGGACCTGGATCCCGCAACTTCCAATTCACAGCCTATACTTCCGATGTCAGCATAGGCGAGATCTTCACCTCACTTGCCGTCGGCTCCTGCGTCTGTATACCCTCCGATTATGACCGCATGAATAACCTTGCTGGTTCTATGCGCGATCTAAATGTCACCTGGGCCTTCCTCACGCCTAGTGTTGCTGCACTGCTCAAACCTGAAGAGGTGCCTTGCTTGCGAACCTTGCTTTTTGGCGGTGAAACAGCCACGCCTGAGAATATTTCGACCTGGGCAGATTCATTATACCTCATCAACTCTGCCGGTCCAGCTGAGTGCTGTATCTGGACGCACTGTAATCCAGGTATTTCCACTGCAGACATTGGCAGCAACTGGGGCTATAACCTGGGTTGTGCTACTTGGATTACTGATCCCAACGATCCGTCGGTGTTGATGCCAATTGGTGTTACTGGTGAGATGTTGATTGAGGGGCCGAACCTGGCCCAGGGATATCTGAACGACCCTGAACGTACGCAGAAAGCATTCGTTGAGATCTACCTGGCCGGTAAAAAGCGACGGCTTTATAGAACCGGCGATCTTGCTCGATTCATGGCCGATGGGAAAACGCAGTTTCTTGGTCGACGAGACACCCAAGTCAAACTTCGAGGTCAACGAGTCGAGATTGGTGAGATTGAGAATCAGATCCGGCGACACATTCCCGATTCAACCTTGGTGGCAGTTGAAATGGTCAGAATCGCTGGAGGAAAGTCGGCTCCTTTACTCGCTGCCTTCCATGCTCCAAAAGATCCCCGAGCTACCGACGACAACGGGGATACTCCCCAGGCAGAAGTACTGTCGGCAGCCATGGTTCAGGAACTTGGTGTGATTCTCGATGAGCTCGCTGCCAAGCTTGCAGAGACTCTACCCCAGCACATGATTCCCACTGCGTTTATCCCTTTGACTTCAATGCCACTCACAGCATCTGCAAAGACGGACCGCAACGTACTATCTGCCCTAGCCTCTACCATTTCTGTCGAGCAGCTCAGCTATTATGCCCTCACTTCAGCAGAAAAGCAGTTCCCTTCCAGTCGGGCCGAGCAGCAGATGGCCAAGCTGTGGCAAGAGGTTTTGAACACTGAAATCGATATTGGTATCCATGACAGCTTTTTTCGCATTGGAGGAGACTCCATTAGTGCCATGCATCTCGTTTCAAGAAGTCGCGCCGTAGGCATCTCCTTGACGGTTGAGCAGATCTTCAAGAACCCAACATTACAACACATGGCCGCAATTGCGACAACATTTACGGAGTCAATGGGTCCAACCACTGTTGAGCCATTTTCTCTCATCTCCCCAACTGTAACATTCGATATTGTTTGCTCTGAAGCACAGGAGGAGTGCCAGGTCACAGCACAGCAAATCCAAGACATCTATCCCTGTTCGGCATTACAGGAGGGCTTGTTGGCTCTCAGTTTGAAAACTGCTGGTAGCTATCTAGCCCAGATGGTGTTCGAAATCCCAGATGAACTGGATCTCGAACGGTTCAAAGATGCTTGGGCTCACATGGTCGCCAAAGCTGCACCAATTCTTCGAACACGGTTCTTCGAGTCTCCTTCCCAGGGACATCAGCTGATGCAGGCTGTTATCGACGCCCCTCTAGAGTGGACATACAGCGATAAATTGGATGAGTATCTCATGACCGATTCTACTAAGATCGTTCAGTTGGGACAGCCTACCTCACGATACGCGATTATTTCGAATACCCAACGCTATTTCGTTTTTACAGCTCATCACGCTGTTTATGATGGTGCTTCCCTTGGACCAATGTTTGAGGCTGTTGAAAAGATCTACAGCGAGAACCTTGTCAGCTCTTCCTCTCCATACAGCCTCTTTGTTCAGTATCTCCTCGGGATGGACTCGGACAGTTCTAAGGCCTACTGGGAGATGTCGCTACAAGGAGCCACAGCCCCTACATTCCCGCGGCTACCCTCGATTGGCTATCGACCGATGACCAATGATGCCCTGAAGCGTACGATAGCTCTTCCCGCACGCCATGACACTGAGTTTACTATGTCTTCCATTGCTCGCGCCGCCTGGTCTCTTGTGGTGGCGTCTTATTCTGACACCGATGATATCGTCTTTGCATCTACCGTCGGAGGACGTACTTTACCGATCGCGGGCATAGAAAACATCATTGGACCAACTCTGGCGACTGTGCCAGTCCGAGTAGTCATCGATCGACATGCTTCCGTTAGTGACTTCCTAACTATGATACAAGAGCAATCAACATCGATGATGCCTCACGAGCAATATGGACTGCAGAATATCAAGCGTATAAGCCCTTCGGCCTCGGCTGCGTCTGACCTCCACAATTTGCTGGTTATCAACACCTCGTCTGTTGAGGGTCTTGGCTCAGGCGCTTTGGGTCTGAAACAAGTCGATCTTGGAAGAGTAGATGGCTTTCACAATTTCGCTTTGAGCATCGAATGCACTGCTGAAGCTGGCGCCTTGTCACTTGCCGTCAGCTTTGATAACCATGTCATTGATCCCAGACAAATTCGACGAGTGGTTAATCAGTTCGAGCACATGCTACAGCAAATATCTACATGTGGCATACATACGAGACTAGTAGACATGGATCTCACAGGTCCTGCCGACATTGCTGAAATCCAGCTTTGGAATTCTCATGTTCCACCCCCACAGCAAACCTATGTTCATACTCTTGTGGAGCAACGTGTCAAGTCTCAGCCAGATTCACCAGCCATGTGCTCCTGGGAAGGAGAACTGACATATCGCGAACTTGATGAACTCTCTTCATCATTGGCAAACCATCTTATCGGCGCCTTTGCCGTCGCTCCAGGCACTCTTATACCGATCCTGTTCGAGAAGAGCATCTGGACGGTCGTTACCATGTTGGCAGTGCTCAAGGCTGGTGGTGCCAATGTGCCAATGGATCCCGAGCAGCCCCTTGCACGACTACAAGAGCTCGCAGCAGATATCGGTGCCTCACTATCCATATCCAGCAGCAAATATCAGGACAAGACTCAAAATGTCACAGCAAGGAGTATGTTTGTGGACCGTGAGGTCTTGGCGACAATTGAAAAGACACCGATATGCCCGGCATCAACAGTGTCCTACGAAGATCCAGCATTTATCCTATTTACGTCCGGCAGCACTGGCAAGCCAAAGGCCATCCTCATCGACCATACCGCATTTACTAGCAGCATAAAGGGACATGGAGAGATCCTTCGATATCGAAAAGGCTCTCGCAACTTGCAGTTTACTGCATACGTCTCCGATGTTAGCATCGGAGAGATATTCACCTCCCTCTCAGCTGGTGCATGCGTCTGTGTCCCATCTGACTTTGAGCGCATGAATGACCTCGCCGGTTCCATAAACCGAATGCGCGTTGACTGGGCCTTTTTGACTCCAAGCGTGGCATCCCTATTGGACGCAACCAAGGTCCCCTCGCTGAAGACTCTTGTGTTTGGTGGAGAGACGGCAACACCAGAAAACATCGCCGTATGGGCCCCCCGTCTCTTCCTCATCAATAGCTTTGGGCCTGCTGAATGCTCAATCTGGACCCACTGTGACCCTGGCGTCGGCAGCACGCACAATGGCTCCCATATTGGATATGCAATCGGGTGCGCAACTTGGATCGTGGACCCTAACGACTACAACAAGTTAGCTCCCATTGGAAGTATTGGTGAGCTCATTGTTGAAGGACCAAACGTCGCTAGAGGCTATCTGGACGAGGCTAAGACCAAGGAGGCATTCTTGAAAACAGCAGCCTGGATGCCTAGTGGTCGAAAAAACAGATTATACAAGATGGGTGATCTTGTACGCTATCTTCCTGACGGCAAGGTTCAATTCCTTGGCAGAAAGGACTCTCAAATCAAGTTGCATGGGCAGAGGATAGAGCTAGGCGAGATCGAACATCAGCTTCGAGTGGCGCTAGCTAAGCATGATGCTGATCGGAACGTCCAGGTTGCCGTTGAAATGGTCTCATTGAGTACTGATACTTCAGCCTCCTCACTTCTAACAGCTTTTGTCGATTATGAGGGAATATGTCCAGATGATGGACCTGCTCAACTCTCTTCAGGAGAGAAAGCGCAGCAATGGGCGCGCCAAATGTTTAGAGTGGCTCACGAACATCTGGCTTTGACCTTACCACGTCATATGATTCCAAGCGTGTTGCTCCCCCTGACTCGTATGCCACTCAACGGTTCAGCCAAGACAGACAGAAAGGTACTCAAACAAATTGTCTCGGGAATGGATACGATGCAGCGTGCTTTGTACTCTCTGGCAACGGTTGAAACGAACATCATCAAAGCTGCGACTCCGAACGAAAAGACTCTTCACCACATTTGGTCTGAGATTCTGTCTATTTCACCTGAGAGCTTTGGCGTCGAGGCAAACTTTATGAGTCTTGGTGGTGACTCTATTGCGGCGATGAAATTGATCCCCATTGCCCAAGCTGCAGGGCTATCCATCTCAGTCGAAGACCTCTTCACTCACCCGGTGCTACGTGATCTGGCTCGAGTTTCTCGCCAAAGCATCACTGAGCAGTCTCAAGACATTCCTCCGCTTTATTTGATGGAACAGACACAAAATCAGGATGAGTTGCTTGCTGAAGCAAGCACCCACTGCAATCTGCCCCCAGATGCCATTCATGATATCTATCCTTGCACCCAAGTTCAAGAGCGGTTCATTAGTACTACTCAGATCCAGCCAGGTGCATATACACTTCAGGATGTGTTCAAGATCTCATCAGATATGGATTTGGCTCGGTTCAAGAAAGCCTGGACTAGAACGGTGGCTTCTCATGTTGCATTACGGACTCGAATCTTTTTGTCCAACGATCGACATCAACATCTACAAGTTGCCCAAAAGGCTTCTGAAACTCTTGACTGGATTCATTCAGAGAATCTTGAGGAGTATCTGAAGGCTGATAAAGCGAGAAGCATGGGATATGGGAAGTCGCTTGTCAGGTCCGCTATCGTGTCCGAAGGTGTAGAAAGGCATTTTGTCGTCACCTATCACCACTCCATATACGATGCGGTCTCGCTGGGTATCATTATGAATGACTTGGAAGCTTTCTACCTGGATGATCTTTACGAGGTGAAAGAGCCCAAGTATAATGCCTTTGTCCATCATCTCACGCAAGTCAAGAGTCAAGAACTCTCTTCGCAATTCTGGCGCGACCATCTCGCTGGTGATAGATCAACGATTACCCCTCTATATCTACCAGTTGATGGTGCTCGCGTGGACAGCCTTCTCAGGCACACCATTGCCTTCCCTATGCACTATCAACAATCCCAACTGAGCTTGACAGTGGCTGCATTTACATACGCCGCTCTTTCACTAGTCACAGCTCGTCTGACTGGATCAAGTTCTGCTGTATTGGAACTCACCCTACTGGGGCGCAGTGTACCGGTAAAGGGCATTGAGAGAATGGTCGGAACGACGGTCACGTCAGCACCTCTACGTATCGACACCACTGCTGGTAACGACAAGCCCTGGACTGTGACGCTGGAAGATTATCTTGACTATGCGAAGCAGCGAGCTAGCAGCATTGTGTTACATGAGCACACGTGCATGCCCGATTCCGAGACAAAGCATATTATATCAGGTGCGCTGCCTATCGTCGTGCATCCATCGAACCCGCACAAAGAGGCTCTGGGTACTGGGATTGGACTCCAGCGTCGCGAGATACAATCGATGGGTCAAAGCTCATCTGCTTTTTACATGGATATTGCTGCGCTTGATGGAGAGGGACTGGAGATCAATTTACCGTTTGATAGTAGGATTGTAGATCGTGGGGTGGTGATTAGACTGGTTAGTTTGTTTGAGATGGCAGTAGTGCAAATAATGCGCTTATCTTCAGGTGGTGGATTGGATGTTTTTCTGGATGACTTAGATTGGGATTTTCCTAATCTTAGTATAGCTATTGAGAAATACGTAGGGTAGTTATTTAGGGTAAGGGAGACTAGTCTTCAAGATAGTTAACTACTATATTTATAGCAC
>JAAOAQ010000194.1:0-21417 GCA_013396025.1 Fusarium phyllophilum | reverse complement strand
AATTCTTCTGTCCCCCGGTAGGCGCGGTGCTTGGCTTTGATGGTTGTGGGGAGAAGTTTGGACAGGATGTAGAGGGCCGTCGTCATCACAGGCCCGCACGAGCTTGAATGAAGCTGATGGATGCCGCCAAAACCCTCATGGCCACGGTGAGGGTGGTGGGTTAGGTAGTGCACCCAAACTTGGACTGCCCCTGTGTTTGCTTCTGCCGCCCAAAGCTTGTTTGGAGAAAGCTCCCCCTGCCAGAACCGAGTCCGAAACGTCCTGACCAGACACCCTTGTCGTCTGTCGCGGTGACGGTACGGTAAGGTGCAGTTTATCAGCACTGCCTCCACGGATGTGCCCACCGGGAACCTGGGATCGACGCGAGGAGGGAGCTTGGCTTCGAATTATGAATGATGGTGGAAATGAAGCAAGCGCCATCAACTCGAGTGATGGCGATAGACTTTTGGCTCATCTTGTATGTACAAAAGAGAGCCATGAGCAGCGAAACATGGCATCAACCGATCCAAGGCCCCTCGCCAGACAGACATGGGCGAGACGAGATATTCTAAAACACCCCTGGCAAGCATCGTCATTCAACGCCGCTGCCGATAGACTACAGAAACAACGTGCCTGCCGTGCCTCCAGCTCGCTCACTGCATTGTGCTGCAGCTACAGGGTGCATACTCCGTACATATAGATACATAACATCAACAGTCACGTTCCGCCCGCATTTTATTACATTACATGCTCAGGACCCCTCTCATCCATCCTTGGGCCTTGGACCACGCCGTCCAGTGAATATAATAAGCTAAGCTAAAGCTACCTTACCTGTTTGTTACCTTGCTTTCTCTGTCTCTGCTTTAACTTCATTACATCCGCAACCTCTTCCCGTTCTGAAGCTCCACCTTCATCTCTCTCCCTGCACCTCAGCTCAACCACTTGTCAACTGGTCGTCTTTGATAATTAGCGCAAGCGCTCAGTTTCTCGAAGAACAAGATCAAGCCTGTGGAAGACGCAGTCACCGATACCGAAGGCATCTGCTGCAATAAAGGTGCGCTCTTTATCTCATAGTGCCCCTCTTACCCTCCTCACTCTGCACAATCTGTGCCTACCTACCTATAAGCGCGCGCCTTTCTACCCAACGACGCGCGGCATCTTGATCACAGAGATTATTGACCGTGATCCCGGGGAGGCTACCAAGGACTCTGTTTACTCTGTGGATTCGATTCTGTTCGAGCCTGTTCCTCTGCGGCGCATTTACAACCATTGTGACAATCTTGTTTTCAGTGGTCTATCGTGATCACAAGCTGACGTCTGAGCCAGAACCCACGATCCAATATGTCTAAGCTTTTCATTGGGTTCGTCTCAAGCCTCTCTTGCGGCTGCATCATATGCTAACTCCCATTCAAGTGGCCTAGCATGGCACACAGAGGAAGCTACTCTGCGTCAGAAGTTTGAGGAGTTCGGCCCTGTCGAAGAAGCTGTAGGTAGCTCTGTTCTTTTCTTTCCTTCAAGCAAAGCGCTCTTAGTTCTGCATATCTGTGGCTCTGATGCGGGTGTTTGTTGGACCATAAGATCACTTCTAACGATGGATATGGAAAGGTGGTGGTCAAGGACCGTGATACCGGCCGCAGCCGTGGCTTTGGATTTGTGCGATACACCCAGGAGGGCGATGCTCAGAAGGCCATCGCAACCATGAACAATGTCGAGTACGAGTCACTTTTGTTCCTTATTTCATGGCGGATCTGCTATCTCATTCCAATACAGGATCTAATCATATCCAGGTTTGACGGACGAACCATTCGAGTTGACAAGGCATCCGACAATGGCCCCCGAGGCGGCTTCGGCAGAGGAGGTGGGTACGGGCGAGGCTTTGGGGGACCGGCTCCGTACGGAATGGCTCCGCCTGGACACGGCTACCAAGTCCCTGCTCCGAACATGTATGCGCCTATGCCTTATGGCCGGGGATACCCCCCTCCCCAGCAAGCCTACGGCGCTCCTCCCCAAGGTAAGCTGAGAACGATTCATGGAGGCAATCCATAACAATGCTAAATTGCACATAGGATTCATGCCTCAGCAGCACTTTGGGTACCCTGATCCTTCTCAAATGCCTCCCCAGCAACAACCCCCTCAGGGTGGAAGGGGATATTAGTTGACGCAACTTAAGGCCGGATTGGAGTGTGTCACATGGCGCTCGAAATGTTATCGACGGGGCCTTGAGGATTGGAAATTTCAATGGCGGTTGACTTCGATGACTTCCGGCTCCTGGGCTTGCGGATTCTTTGTACGACTGGATGATAAGGTCAGGCATTGGTGAACATATTGAAACGCAGAATTATACCCGGGCACTTAGGTTGAAGCGTGGTTTTTCGGGGGCCTGGCATGGCATTTGGGCTGGTATGGTTTGCCATCTTGACACGGCCGTTTTACGGATGAACCTTGTGCGAAAAAGTGATGGAGGATTGTCTCTGTAGGGCAAGAACAAAAATGCGAAATGACTCTGCATGCGACCTGTTTCTTTTAATTATTTGTGCTTTGATACGTGAATGTCGCTGGGTCACCGAGACTGAAATTGGTGACAGTTGTGGAACGATGACACGAAGCTTGAGGAGTGGCATCTAGCTGCTCATTATAAGTATGCTATTCATCATGAGGATTTATAGTCTATTTATATGTGCTTGCTGAGATGTCTGTGTATTTGATGCATTGCCCGTTTCCTAGTGATGTGGCTCTTCGATTTCTTCTGCTTCTTCAGTACTGTGCTTTTGTTGATGAACTGAAGTCGTCGGGTTGAGGAGTCTAGTTTCATCCTCACAATTCTTCTCAAGTTCCCTGACACGGCGGGCCAGATCATGGATGTGATGATCGCAACTATCGGGAGCAAGCTCACTGAGGGCGGTATCGAGACTCAACAGGTAGTCTTTGTTCAGGCCGCTGGGGCCTTGACTGCGGAAGATGTGCTCGGCGAGCTCCTGGGGGTCCTGGGGGCCGACAAATTGCTCATTATCTGGGGTCCCGATGTAGACCAGAGTGCGAATAGGGGGGGAGCCATCGGCAGGATGGAATGGAGCGTAGTGAATGGTGTAGCCGTTGATCTCGCGAATATCGAGATACTCCTTGACTTTGGTCACTTTCTCGGGAATGATACGGTATGCAACCCCCCAAACTCGCTCTGGAGCAGAGTCGTGACTATCAGTTAGCTGTTCCCAATAAGATCTCTCGATCAGAGTGACGACACGCCCGGGGGCCTCAGGAGTGCCTCTATGGTCCTCACTATGATCGATTTTAGTTAGAGTTTCACTTGGGTTGTTTGAAGGTATACCTAGCCTGGAATGCATGTTAGTGGAAGTATTTACGATATGGGCAAAAAGGAGTTTTACCTGCCAGAATCGACGAACATAGCCATCTACCCATCCAGGAATTCTACGGTCTAACAGGAAAGATCAAATATCAGCGGAAAGGCTGTTGAACGTGTAAGACAGGCACTGGTGATTTACCAAAATGTGGCGGAGGCTTCCATATCAAGCTTCTGTAAATCACATTAATTACGGAATAAGAATCTGCTGTCAGCAAGGTCTCGGCATACCCGTATCCATATAACCAGAATTCGGAGGGTTGTGATGAGTCTTGGTCGGGCATTGTGAAAGGGACTATGAGCTGGGAACATTAATGATGCAGTTGTATCTGTGTCGACGACGTCCACTTACCAAGTAGGCAGGCAACTGTCTATCTAGATTGGTAGTCTGGGCTTGAGAATATACAAGATGATCCGATCCAGCTGACAATTGATCCTGACGAAGTGATTCTTGCCGACTAGCAAGATCCAACCTCCCTCGACCGAAGGTATAGAGATTAGATTGAAGACGTATGTACACACCCAACGTAGTGGAGGTATATCGTGTCTTGTCCCACTGATGAGGTGATAGCCACTAAGAACGAGAGGAGGCTTGTAAGCAGGGGTCAGAGAAAACCATAGAACAATAATGGAACAAATTTCTCCTTCTCCTCCCTCCCCTCCAAGACGACGCCCGTCAACTCCGCGCCTCCACTGAGATACTCAATTCTAGTGGCTGACGCTTTTCTCGGGTTCAAAGTGGCTGATTATTCCCTTTTTCGCACCGACGTCATTGGATCTGGTGGCCCACATAACGGACGGGACCGCTGTTGCCGTGTCCGAGAACCTTACCTACCTTACCCAAGGGAAGGGTCCTTTCTTTATCGGGACTGTCCCATCTATCAGACCCCGAAAATGAAAGTGAGGCCCTAGGATCTTCTACCAGTAATGCTGATAACTAATTTTTAACTCTCCAGTGAGCACACCTCCTGTCTCTGTTAAAGCCTCCAGGACTATTTGCGATTTACATAGTACTAATGTATCCATACAGTTAATAGTGAATTGACTATCCGTACGTACCCTACCTACCTTACCCAGTAGGTCCTATACGCGAACTGAAAATTCCCCTAGAAATAAAGGGTCCCGACGCCTTGGCGCGGAAGGACAAGGAGCAAGTCAGGCTTTTTAATCCCAGCGCTAGTCTCATACTGGTAGCTATCCTCCCTGTCCCATATCAGATAAGGCCACGACATTTTATACCCGATAACGAGTCTTTCCATCATTTTCAATGACCTCTTCTTCAACTAGGCTGGATTCTAAACCTGCGCTTGCTGTACTAGTGAACAATCATTTCATTGAGATATCAGTCAATTGGACTTGATTGAGTCATAAAGAGTGAGGACAAAAACCCCAAATCTTGTCTTACCCAAACATTCCCACTATCAAGGCCAAACTCAGCCACGCTCTTGTGCTCTGTTCTCACCCTGCGCTCCACCAACCAAACGACACTGCCCCGCGCTGGAGATTCCCCTGGCCTGGGGTCAATTCACTGTAGGTAAGGTAGTGCAGTCATACCTTAGACTAATAAGGTACGTACGTAGGCCAGGTAGGACAACTACTAATTAACTGGGTGGCCTTCCAGTTACTTCTTCAGCCGCGCACCAAACCAACTCAGCCCAACCTTCAAAACCCCCTTCACACGCAACATCTCTTTTCTCTATCCTGACTTCTTCATAAGCCTCTATTTTCGTCCGAGTTGGAACTGGGAAAAGAAATACCCAAACCCCGCATTCATCATGGCCTATAACCGCCCTTACGACGAGGATGCTCTCCCTAGGTATGTTCCATGCTTCAGCCAAACTGCCCCTCGTCTCCCCGCGTATTTGTCCATTGCGGCTCTGCGATTGCGGCTTGAAGCTATGGGTTGACACACGTCACGATGCAACACAAAGCTGACCATGTAACTTATATAGGTTCGCTGAGCCAGAGCCTGTATGTTTGAAATACACGCACCGTTAACATTATCACAACGTCGAGAAGCTCAAACTGACACCGCGCCCTTCAGAAACCAGGACAGTCAAGGACACCTGCCCCGCAGCAGCACCCTCCTCCTCAGCAGCAACACCAGCAGCAATATGCCCCTCAACAGCAGTATCACCACCAACAGCCTCGGTACGACAAGCCTCTACCTGCTCAACGAGATGCGCGATCCCATTCCCTAGGCCAGGGTGCTTACGGTCATATGTCGCCGCCTCCAAACCCTGGTGGTGCTAGGCCACAGGCACATAACCGCCCTGCTCCCAACTCCCGACCTCCTCCCTCGCCTGGTATCGATGGCAGTGGTTCAGACCCTTCACTTTTGCCCCTTTTCCGCGCCGTAGACAAAGATGGTAGGTTCTTCCGATTCAAGAATACATCACAAACATGCACGGCACTTCGAACACGTTCACAACAGTTGCTGACTACTCCACGGTTAGGCACCGGCCACCTTTCCGAGAGGGAACTTTCTGCCGCCCTTGTCAACGGAGACTGGACCGCCTTTGATCCTCATACCGTCCGCATGATGATTCGAATGTTTGACTCCGATCGAAGTGGCACCATTGGTTTTGAGGAGTTTTGCGGGCTATGGTCCTTCTTGGCTTCATGGAGGACTCTATTCGACCGATTCGATGCCGACCGCAGCGGCAACATCTCTCTATCCGAATTCAATAACGCACTTGTCGCCTTCCGATACCGACTAAGCCCTCAGTTTGTTGAGTTACTCTTCAACACATATGATAAGAGGAACGAGGGAGTCATGAGCTTCGATCTCTTTGTTCAAAGCTGTATCTCTCTGAAACGCATGACAGACGTGTTCAAGAAGTATGACGACGATCGCGACGGCTACATCACCTTGAGCTTTGAGGATTTCTTAACGGAAATCCTTAAGCAGCTCAAGTAGGCGATACGTAAGCGTCAAGGCTGAACTACTATGTGCCGGAGACCAGCACCGGAGCTAAACTAAACATTGAGATCTCTAGTCGTCATGTGGATTTGATTTTTACAACCAAGGGAAGGGATAGGCCATGCATATATGTTGGAGTGGAATTTACGACAGATACAGCCCGGGCTGGGCGGTTGGGGAGGTGTTAAGATGTGATAGCATGAACAAAAGATACCCTAGGTCAAGTCTCCGGATCCTGGCTTAGAGACCGAAACTTACCTTAACATCAAACATGAATTGTATTGCTAAGCATGTCTCTCTATGACCACTGCGATTCCATGCGACACGATGTCTCAAAGTACAAGGCTGGCGCCGCCTAGGCTTCTCCATAGCTTACTCCCAGCTCAACTGAACAAATCCAACTGTTTCGACTTGTATATGAGCGCTAAGTGACTCTCGCTAACGCTGAAAGATTGACCTAGAAAAGAAGTTTGTTGCTTAGATCCGATTGGCAGATGTGAATCCATGATAGTATCATGTACGGAGTGGTTCTTCCAGGTATCCCAAACGCCATTACAGATATTTTAACCAGAATGACATAGAAAATGAGCTATCGAGACGTCACGAGTCGTCAGAGAAATTTAAGGTCTAAATGTCTGCAAATACCAGAATTGAACTATGAGCACCTATACTTTACTTCCACAATGCTGCTCCCAAGTCATCGATCGTTATTTGGCTTTGCCATCGGGAAGACTGGGAGAACGTTAAGAACTATCACATTGAGGTTTAAGACTGTCTCAGAAACAGTTATGGTTACCGAATTTGCAGATACGAGTCGCGTATTTTGTTAGTTTCCTCACCCAGCTGTCCTTGTTCTCTGGTACCATCCTATGACAACGAGCGAGTTGTATGGTATGATCAAACCGCTCCTGGCCATTGCAGATGCGACTCGAATATTCTCAGTTGTAAAAGTGTGATCGCTCAAGTGTAGTAACAACCGTGTCTGAGAACATGTTTCTATTCCAAATTAACTATAGTAGATATATCAAGGCGATGCTACTGGCGGAGCCTCGATAATCGGGACAAAGTTAAGTGAACCAGAACGGTAAGCAAGATGAAGGTGTCTTTTGTTATCGAGACTCGATGCTGGCAAATTTTGAAGTGTGTAGACCTGAGTGTACAGTATGGCTTAGACATACGACAAGGTCGGTAAACCGTAAACATCAGCCAAACTAGTTCGCATACTGGTAGAGACAGGAACAGACTGTGGCTACCGCGGTAATTATATTTGTCCAACACCCATCAGGTGAAGTTTTTAGCCGATAAGCGCAAGCTTCCTCGAGCCTTTGTTGACTCTGTTGACATGGATATATATACCTGTTTCCAAGGTTGTTGCTCTTTTGACAGTCATGGGACCAGCCTGACTTGACCCAACCTTACACACAAGGGTTGCAACCTAACAAGGGCTGTATTTTTTTTTTACAGCACTTGGCCGTCACAGCTCGTGTTTTGGGGCTGAGCTGATTAAAGAGTAGGCCGTGTGCTGCAAAGATTTTAGTGCAATGGTCAAAGTACTCGGTGTGCCTTTGATCTTTGCTACCGCTTATAGCATGCACATAAGTGAAAGCTCAATTGCTCTTGTAGGTCAAGCAGCCGCTACCTTATGTAGGTAGTTGTGTCAAAGAAGCAGCGATATGATGTTCCGCTTAAGAAGTTGGCCCCCACATGGATATGCTCACCCCTTGACAGAGCTACCAGCTCTCGACCTGTCCCATACCCACGGAACCCCGACTTGGAAACTGTGGTGTAAGATCTCAATTCAATTCTGCCATCCAAGCAGCTGCTGCTATTAGGTTAACCAAAGGCCTCAACTAAGTCTTTTTATGTATTCGATCAGTGTAAATGCACATGTGGAAGCTCTTTAACCATTGCTGCTGGTAAAATTCGCGGTGCTGTTATGACGCGGGGTCACCGCCTTCACAGGGCCTGGAAAATAGAACCGGACTTATCGACCTCGAGTTCTGCAACGCTGGTTGGTTGTATGAGCTATCGTATCGAGCCCTCGCCGCCTCGCGACGCTGTCTTGCTACGGAGTAGGCTTATTTCGAGTCTGTTCATGCACCTTCAGTTGGTCCTGCAGATGAAAGCTACAACCTGCCCCTTCTTCCGTTTTCGCGGCCATGCGCCATGTGACAAAGCTTGGGTGTTTCAGACATCAGAATTCACCGCCTTCGAAGTAGATGTGAATGGCATAGCGTGCGTGACTCTGAGTCGAGCAATTCGGTCGAGGTGGAAGACCCTTTAACGGACTGGTTGCGCACGCCCGCCGGTTCCGTGCTGTAGGGCGACAGGCGGTATCCCCTGGCTGGTGATGTCACCGTCTCAAAAGACCCGGGAGCGTGGTGACAGGGCTTGCAGGCGTTTAATTCTCCATCGTCTCTGAAGCTGAGTCAAAGGTCGGCTCTCAATTGTCCGTATATCATTGGGTCCTTTGCAGCCTGCATTCGCGACCTCATTTTGTCAGTTACTAACTGTTCTTGAAAAGACAATATGCTCCCTGAGGCATAGATGGGATACCCCCTGAAGCCAAAGCGAAGTTTGAAATTTTGGTTGGCGTTGACGACTCTGATGCTGATTCTGTTGACGTCCACGCCTACGTATCGCCGAATCTCAAACGCCACATCAACATTCGCGGTTCTGGCTCTGGATTAGTAGCTGGCGTAGGTGAAGGCTTGAGCTCCAGCTGGTAGTGACGACCCTTCTGTGTAGTCGAGGTCCCGTGGCCATAGTCGTGGCGAGAGTCATGCAGAGGTACCTATCATGTACATGTGATAACCACGTCCGGAGTTGGCTTAGGAACGGTATCTGCGAGTGGCAGTTGGCCATGGGCTTCGGCCCCGCCGACCCTGGTCATGTTTGACATGGTCAACCCTCAGACGCCGGCCTTGTTCTTGCGACATTGATTAGGATCTGTCGCAGCCGGATAATTGCTGAAGCCGATAAAAGCAAAAAGAAGCTCAAGACAGAGAATATGATTGGTAATAATGAGAAGGACGTAGTGCAGAGAGCTGGGAACCTCTGTATGTATGTATTCATGCCACAGTCTAACAACTTTATCAGCACTACCATATCAGTAAAAAGAAAAGATCTTCAACAAACCTGAGCAAGGGACCAGTTCCACTATTGGAGCTTCCCCTGCACGTTCTAGGGAGCTTCTGCACCTTTTACAGGCGGTATTCTTTGGGTCAAGGGCCTGGTTCTTGACCTCCATCCGTCCAGAGAAGATCTCCACGCCGGCCACCCCCCCTCTTCTCACTGCCTTCACCCCTGTAGCCCCTCTCGAGTCATTGCAATGGTAGCCAGATGATTTGTTCGCGCAGCGCTTGGGCCATGCTTTGGTGAGCTGCTGATGCTTCTGTGCTTGGAAGCTGTGCTTCGCTACTGGATGTTACAGACGCTTGGAGAATCTTTTTTTTGGGAATGACTGTGTCGCTACAGAGTTTGAGAGTCTGCAAGATCGAAGCTTCGTTAGCTTGCTTAAGGAGCCACAGGACCTTTACCATGTCTTACTGTGGCCATACAGAGCTCATAGAAGGATGGAATGGAAGCTGGAGAAGGTTTTGTTGTTGTTTCTCTGATAGGCATACGGATAGAAGACTGTTAGACAGCTTCTTGTAGCCGCACCCCAGAACTGTGCGTCAATACTATTGGCCCCGGAGATCAAGTCGTTCGAGGCAGCTGAGATCTCCAGTAGTGGAGGCGAAGCGCAAGGCATGGCTTTCCAAGCAATGGCATGGCACTCGGAGGAGGAGCCCAGAGCTCAGGTTGTGGTCCCTTGTCAAGTGAGCAATGAATGGACATTAAACCAGACAGAGAGTCTTGTTTGCGCGGAATCTTTCGCTACTGGCCTTGATTCTGTTGCCCACACGCCCTCTACCGCCAGAGTTTTTTTTTTCTACCTTTAGAAACCGTACCTAGTTATTGGTAATTTTTTCATGCCCTCTGATATTTTCCTTGCACTTACCTTTTTGTGAGCTTTTTGTAATATCAGATATTTGTACAGTTGTCGCAAATATCTGGATGCTGGTGCTGGTGATATGTGAGCAAAGCACATTCAATAGGTACCTTACTTACCTAGGTCCAAGGTCGGCCAAAGCTCTCATCCAGATCTTCGAGCTCAGCTTCCCTCGGCAGCACCGCACACCACACACTCAACGACTCACACCCTCCTCTTGCCTCTGGCCGTTACCTTCTTCGCTATTGCGTTGTTGCTCTTATTACTCACTCACACGCTTTACCCAAAAGGCGTCTTTGCCTCCCACCTTCTTCCGTCTCTTCTTTTTTTCGACCTCCCAAGCTCCTGTCATCTTTACTTACCTGCCCCTACCTACCTCTACTTTCTTCCTCCCACTCACCCTCCTTCCCTCCATACATCCTTCTTTGCAACCCACCTTTTCTCCAAAGAAGCGACCTTCTCGATCGAATATTTCTGTTCGCGTCTCATCCAACTTAGACTCTTCAACATACGGTTATCGATATTCTTCACCAGAGATTGGATTCATCGCTCTCCCAGTAACTGCGTCCATCACCACCTCAATCGACGCCCCAATCGTGTACGCAACCACTGTCGCATAATTGGCCCAATTTCGAAACGGTTCCTGTAGCAAAGCTTGCCCATGCTCAAAGGCAGCTCATTCTATTGTCCATGAGCTGCACTTTGAAATGTTACGGTTTTTGCATAGCTTCATTGTCACCAATTGATCTTCTCGTTGAAAGCTGAGCTTCATCGCTATCATCTCTTATCTCGCTTCTCAGTCTCTTATCGCTATAATACCCCCCGCCAGCAAGCCATCACGTATGGTGGGGTCAAGATGCCGCCTCGATCATCTTTGACGTCGTCTTTCTCTATTACAGACTCCAACAATGAGGTAGTCTGCCCTCTTCGCAACCAAGATGGCTCCAGCTGTCGCAAGAGATGCATTGGTGTAAGTTCTTGGGTATTGCCTTCGTTAGCTGTTCTGCCCTGTCTTGCCCTGCAGCTGGTCTTGAATTACCATTGCTGCACCCACCCACCTTACATCGTCATGTCTTACCACCTACCGCACTTGTTCCCCAACTGAGGAAGCACGTTCCCGTAACACCATGCAACGGTACCCATTCGATTCTAAATGTCCAATTGCAGGAAAAAAGATATCGTTCCATGCAGGAGCATATCCGCCGCGCACACCCCGAGCACTACATCTCGAAGCTTCCAGCTACAGAAGAGAGCTTCTTGTTAATGATTAACACTCCACCATCGGAGCGACGCCCTTTAGATCAGACCTCAGCTCCAAATGCTCAGGGTTTGTCCCACTCTCACTCCAGCCTGCCCCCGCCCATTGACCACCTTCAAGGCTTTCACGAGCGACACAACTATCATCGCGACGAATCGAGTAATCCAGGCACTCCGCGCCTTCTAGATGATTTCACTAATGGCGGGCCGGTTTCTGGCCCAATGCTTGGCACAGCCAGTGCCGCTGCTGCCCTAGCCGAACTTCATGGCGTCAAGAGTGAACGCGACATGGATTTGGACGGTGTGAGTGAAATGCCCTTAAAAGAATTCAATTCAAATCATCGCCATCCAGGGCTAATGATGCGTAGGAATATTATTCAGACATGGATGTTCGACGTAGACCACGGACATCCATCGAGCTGCCGCCTCTCAATCTTTCCAATCATGATATTACGAGCGACCCTTATTCATCTGCCAAATCTAATAGACAGCGCGACTTTCTCCCTTCCATTTTGGCAAACTCACCACCTGGAAGATCCTCGACACTCCCACCTCTTCAGCGTTCTGTGGGGCCTAATCGGCCTCGCAAGCAGTCTGTTACAAAGCGTGGGCGAGAGCCTCACCATAAAAAGAAGAACTCTAAAGGTTCTGCAACTGACTGGCTACGCCGAATTCAGAATGAAGAACGATATAGACCAGGTAATGATCGGAAGGCTTTGTCAGCAGAACCATCCGCAGACTTCGGGAAGCGGTGGGAAGATCTTATCGATGCAGCTGATCAAGCCGCTTCTGCTGCTGGTGATATTGACGAAGACCGTACTCCTGTATGTGCACCTACTGATGGTGGTCGCCTTTGCACTGTTGAATTGACTAACAGGCTTTCAGGTCCCTCAGTCGCCTGTTTCAATGCATAGATCATCATTACCGCCCTTTTCCCACCAGCCTCAATTCCAGCCGGCCAGTTATCAAGCTTCGCCCCTCCAGCAGGCACTCACGCCTCCATCATATGGTCAGGATGCTGTAGAGCCATTTCCATCCGTGGAGAGTGGTGAAAGCGGCGACAACTTTCATATTGGAACCCGGGGGCTTTCTGGTTCGTCACCAACATATTCGGCCCAGAATATTCAGATCTACTGCGCTGCCTGTCAAGGATTCTCTCTACTCAAGGATTCGTATGCATGTACCGAATGTATCTGTGGCCTGTGCCCAACTTGTGTGGAGGTTCTCATGACAGAGCATGGAGCAAGAAGGAAGTGTCCCCGCTGTGCTACAATTGGCGGGCGGTTCAAGCCTTTCCAGCTCGACATTAGATAAAGGGTTTTCCGGAACTCACATTCCATTACATCGGTCAAGATTTCACGCATGGGGTTCTCTGACGGTTAACATTACATTGGGTTTGGCGTTCTGGCATATGACGGAAGTCAAATGATCTTGCACATGAGCAAGACGTAGGCGAATTACGGCACGGGATTGATACCTATTGTGCCAAGCGACTCAATCAATGTTCATTCATTTCAATGTTGGGCCTTGCCCTGCACACTTGGGAAAATTGCTATATATGGGACTTGGGTAAAGGAGTTTTTGCTAAGTGCTTTTTCTTATTTCATTGGCCGTCTTCTTGCGACTACACAGAATTGGATGTCGGAGCTTATCATTGAGGTTTTTTTCTTAGGACTATTTTCTTCACACGGTCAGATCGTTGGATCAAAATGCCCCCACCACTATCGATCGTTACAGACTAAGTAGTCAATATGAATATGAATGCAAGTGTTCAACGGAATTGTTATGGCTATACTTACAAGATAAGATGTCTTTTGTAAATGATTATCTTGATGGTCATAAGAAGGTGATGCGATCCATGTGTGTGAATCCTTGACTGGTACAAAAGAGCTGCAAAACCAGAATTATCCAACGCCACAGATGAGAAGAGGCCATACATATCTCAACAGTCCATACTACTTCTTTCCTTCCTTCTCTTTCTTCAATAAAAGATCTCTCATCTGAGCTCTAGCGTTACGGCTGCCACCGAGTTTGGGGCCTTTGAGTACTTCCTCGGTGCCGGCGCGCGTTGTTTGGTTCGTTGCCTTCTTTTTGCGAAGCTGTCGTTCTGCTACATCCTCAAGGAATTGCTGCCGGAACTCCTCGGCGAGCCGCGCATCAGCGGCACCATCCTGATCGGCAACTGCAGTGTGGCTGTTTTGTCCTGGAGTCGGTTCGTATAAGTCGACTAGGGAACATGATTTAGTAGCTAATTTGAGGAACATGGACATCAGGAACATACGTCTTGTTTCATGAAGGATCTCGTCAACGATCTGATCTCGTTTGAGGGCGTCGCTATCTCGACGGTTTCGCGGACGCCATGGCGTGCCATCCCTTCTAAGTCTAGGCTTCTTGGCTCTTGGTCCGCCGTCTGTAGCACTATCTGCCTGAAGAGCGTTCTCACTTCGAGCAGAGTGGTCTTCGAGACTGATCTCCATCAACTGGCCCTGCATTACTGCCCGTCCACTCTCGTGGTTTGTTGTTGTTGCAGAAGGTTGCCGAGCTGGGTCTGATGTAGACGCTGATAAAGTGTTCTGTGAGGTATTTCCGCCCGCGCGATTATATAATCGGGATTCTATGTAATCCATCCTTGAATGATTAGTTATTGCATGGTGAGGAAGAATGAAGAAGACGGTGGTCCTCAACGTACATATGCTTGTCATTAAGATCTGTAAGTCTGCCCGTCTGGTGAGTGAATCTATTTGCAACTCCTTTCATAATGGGTTCGTTATTCGAAGTATCATCAGCGTCGTGTGGAATAAGAGCACGCTCATTGTTCATATCGTCGTCCGGGCGGTTTGTGTTTCGAAATGCGACACCTCCAAGCCGGGCTCTTCGCGCATTGCGCAACTTGAGCGCAGCAGCAACAGATTCCTCTTCATCCTGGGCGCGATCTGGTGAAGCCGTCCGGGCGAGTTCATGACTGGGTTCTGATGCAGGCGCATTAGGATGCGGTTGTATTGTTTCTGCGACAGAGGCGTCATCTTCCTGGACGCGTTGGCGATAGGCTTTTCGTTTTTTGCCAGTGCGGAATCGGACTGGCTCTGTAGCCGGCTCCGAGGAGTGGGCTTCCATGAATATTTCGATGTGTCTGCACGCGAGTCTTGTAACAAGTGATATCTTCGCGTCGCGAACAAGGGATGAAGGTGTTGATTTAGTCAGTCGAAACGTACGAAGTTGATAAGTGACATCAGTGGGGTTCCAGAGCTTATCTTATCAACATCAACCTAAACTCAGCGCCCATGCACCATCCTACCACCTTGTAAGCCACCTAGGCCACCTATTAAACCCAAACATATCCGCTAGATGGCAAGCAGTTGACATAAAGGTTAGATCATATCTCGCAGGCGATGGTAACATTATCGTGTTTCCATATTTATTACCGATTGCTAAGAAGCTCTAGCTCTTCTCCAACTCTTCCCAAACTTCAAGGTTCACTTTTATTCTACAATAACCTTAGTATATATCACCTCTTAAACTGTGACTTGCCAATATGTCGAAACGTGTGAGCCATCTTCCACAATGATTATACAGTCAGAGCTAACCTTTTGAAAGGTCTATTTTGCCGTTGAGGGACGTGTCCAAGGTATGTCTGTTTCTATCATACTACTAGGTTAGGTATGTAGTATTCACTCGAACTGACGTCATTCAGGTGTTGGTTTCCGGTATGGTTCTCTGAGTTAACAGATCCCGAGACATCACATCTGATGAATAGCAGATATTTTACTCAGAAGAAGGCCCAAGAGTACGGAGTGACGGGATGGTGTCGAAACACGAAGGATGAAAAGGTGCATATAAGCCCCCGGCAAGTTGACATTGGCTAATATAGAGCTTTCATAGGTCGAGGGCGAGGCTCAAGCCAGTGAAGAAATCCTGTCCAAATTCTTCAAGGATGTAGACAATGGCCCAAGATCTGCTCGCGTGGTTAGAGTCTCCCAAGAAGACCGGCAAATCATCGAGGACGAGAATGACTTCGTTGTTACTCGTTGAGAATTGGTAGTAACGAGACATGACACAAAGCCTGTGTAACAAAATCATGATTAAAGTCGTCCAATACTTGAATCAGTTTGTTCCCCCATATATAGCCTGTGTTTCCAGAAAGGAATGCCGCAATGCCACGTACTCGTGTACTCAATCAGAGCGTGGACAGAAAGGAGTTTCATCAAGACGAGCCTCGCATGTTACCATGCCTTAATTGTCTAAGGATTGACATTCATGAGACCCCAAATATCCTATCCTATGATACATTTAAAGCTACGCTAAAGGACTGCTTCGACAAATATATGGTATTTTTGAATTCTTTGTCAGATTTCGTGCATTTTAATTACCAAGTTATCCTAGATACCTTAACTACCTACCTCACATTCAAATCGCAGTATCCACGTGATCATTATCGGCTTGCTTATCTGAGTCTAAGTTTCCTGTCGAAATAAAAAGTCCAAACATCGACAGATAACTTACAGGTCAACACAATGGCGGAGGATCGAGAGTACGATGGGTATAAGCCAAATCCAAAGAGGAGACGACTTGATACACCTCGACAAAGATTTCAGAATGATTCGCGCTCCTCAACTCCCCACAGGGCACAATCGCGTTATGCTTCCACACCACCACCCCGAAATATAGGACCGACTGAGGAGGATTCGAAGGCGTTAGACCGAGACTGGTACGGAGGTGATGAGTTTGGCGGTCACAGTTTTGGAGATGAAGCCCATAACCCATTCGCCTCCTACGACACCTGGGAAGGACAGCAACAGGAAACCGCCCGACATGAAAAGATGACTAGTCGTTTCGACGCGCGACGAGACCAGAGGAACCGAGAGAATGACGCTTGGGAAACGAACCGAATGTTGCAATCAGGCGTCGCGCAAAGACGGGATATGGCATCCGATTTTGTTGACGATGATGAGTCGATTAGAGTTCATCTTCTGGTACACGATCTACGGCCACCCTTTCTGGACGGACGAACTATTTTCACAAAGCAACTAGAACCAATTCCAGCCGTCAAAGATCCTCAGAGTCATATGGCGGTTTTCAGTCGCAAGGGCAGTAAGGTGGTGAAGGAAGCAAGGCAGCAAAGAGAACGTCAACGGCAAGCCAAGGAAGCCACAAGCATGACCGGAACGACTCTTGGAAATATTATGGGTGCAAAAGAGGAAGACGGTGATTCTGCACTACCAGTACCTGCTGAGGATAACGCCGAACCGAGTGAGCGCAAGGGTAATAAATTCAGCGCACATATGAAGAAGGCCGATGGCGCGAGTAACTTCAGCCAGAGCAAGACCTTACGGGAGCAACGGGAGTATCTGCCTGCGTTTGCAGTTCGTGAAGACCTTCTCAGTGTCATTAGAGAAAACCAAGTTGTCATCTGCGTTGGTGAGACAGGTTCTGGCAAGACGACACAGCTGACACAGTTCCTCCAAGAGGATGGATATGGAAAGACCGGCATGATTGGATGTACACAACCGCGACGCGTGGCTGCAATGAGTGTAGCCAAGCGTGTTGCTGAAGAGATGGAGGTTGAGTTAGGAAGCACAGTCGGTTATGCGATTCGTTTTGAAGACTGCACCAGCAAAGAGACAGTCATCAAATACATGACCGATGGTGTTCTCTTGCGAGAATCCCTCAACGAGCCTGATCTAGATCGATATTCATGTGTCATCATGGACGAGGCCCACGAGCGTGCCTTGAACACAGATATCCTGATGGGTTTGTTCAAGAAGATATTACAGAGGCGTCGTGACCTGAAGCTCATCGTCACTTCGGCCACCATGAACTCGAAACGCTTCTCAGACTTCTTTGGTGGTGCACCTGAGTTCATCATTCCTGGACGAACTTTCCCAGTCGACGTCATGTTCCATCGGTCTCCCGTCGAGGATTATGTGGACCAGGCAGTGCACCAAGTGTTGTCAATCCATGTTTCAATGGGCCCCGGCGATATTCTAGTATTCATGACAGGCCAAGAAGACATCGAGATCACTTGCGAGCTCATCCAAAAACGACTTGATGCCCTCAACGACCCCCCAAAGCTGAGTATCTTACCTATATACAGTCAAATGCCTGCAGATCTGCAAGCAAAGATTTTCGACAAGGCTGCCCCTGGTGTCCGAAAATGCATTGTTGCCACCAATATTGCTGAAACCAGTTTGACGGTCGATGGTATTAAATACGTCGTGGATGCTGGCTACTCCAAGATGAAAGTCTACAATCCGAAAATCGGCATGGACACGCTTCAGATCACGCCCATCTCGCAGGCCAACGCTTCGCAACGTTCAGGACGAGCCGGTCGAACCGGGCCTGGAAAAGCCTTTCGACTGTACTCAGAAAAGGAGTTCAAGGAAGATCTGTACTTACAGACTATTCCTGAAATCCAGCGCACGAATCTTGCTAACACTGTCCTGATGTTGAAATCTCTCGGCGTCAAGGACCTCTTGGACTTTGACTTTATGGACCCTCCTCCGCAAGACACTATTACAACGTCAATGTTTGACTTATGGGCTCTTGGTGCACTTGACAATCTTGGTGAACTCACTGATCTTGGAAGGAAAATGAGTGCTTTCCCCATGGACCCCTCGCTGGCCAAGCTTCTCATTACAGCGGAAGAATACGGCTGCAGTGAAGAGATGATTACCATTGTTTCTATGCTGTCCGTGCCCAACGTTTTCTACCGGCCAAAGGAGAGACAAGAAGAAGCTGATGCTGCCCGCGAGAAATTCTGGGTGCATGAGTCAGATCATTTGACATACCTCCAGGTTTATACAAACTGGAAGGCCAACGGTTACTCCGACGGTTGGTGTGTTAAGCACTTTCTGCACCCAAAATCTTTGAGGCGAGCCAAGGAAATTCGTGAACAGCTTTTGGATATTGTCCGTATGCAAAAGATGGAATTGACAAGCTGTGGAATGGACTGGGACATTGTCCGCAAGTGCATTTGCTCGGGATACTACCACCAAGCAGCCAAATACAAAGGCTCAGGCGAATATATCAACCTGCGCACCAACCTCGGTGTGCAGCTGCACCCAACAAGCGCATTATATGCAGGGCACCCACCGGATTACATCGTTTACCACGAGTTAATCCTCACTTCCAAGGTCTATGTTTCGACAGTGACAGCCGTGGACCCCCACTGGCTTGCAGATCTCGGTGGTGTCTTCTACTCGGTCAAGGAAAAGGGTTATTCGGTTCGAGATAAACGAATCACTGAAACAGAATTCAACAGAAAGATGGAGATTGAGACCAAGATGGCTGATGACAAGCGGAAGGACGAAGAAAGGAAGCAGATGGAAGAAGATCGGACCCAAAAGAAGAGCAAGAAGATAGGGGCAGACGGTAAGAAGTTTGTAACACAAGGTGCAGTCAAAAAGCCTGTCATAAAGAGACGCGGTAGGGGGTTTTAAGCGGCGCCTTGGATGGGTTTCTATTATTCTAACATAAGCTTGGTTACTTGTAGCTCTATAGAGCAAGTCATTCCAGGCCCATGGTCATGTCTCGATAAATCATAACATAGTTCTCACTTGCCTTAGTTCTTAATATCATGATATAAAGGTTACTCGTAGCCTTTTAAAAACATCTTAACAAGCCATATCGATACTAATAAGTGTTATTTTCTTGCACCCTTAGGACAAGCTCCTGGAGCAAGGCAACTTCATCCCCTGAGTCTGAATGCCAGAACGATCTTATCAAAGAGTCCCTCGAGCTCATGCCAACTGACCTAAATCCTTTCATCGGTATAGGATTGAAGTGCTAACATTTCTTGCCTCCCTCCACTACCTTCTAGACCCCTGTCACCTAACGTTAGGTCCCCTAATGGGTTGGCCTCTTATCGATAAACCCCACTAGAAATTTTGGGAGAAATTTATCTGGGCGCCCACCTACCGATGCAAGCTGGACTCTCTCAACACCATTTTTAAGATACCCAGACAATCACCATGTCTTCCATGATTACAGCCGCACAGTGGGTCCCCAGGGGCTTCGCTGCGCCTTTCCCTCAGAAGTATACCCTAGATGAGGCAGAGTTTGAGCGGATAGCGGAGCTTGCCAAGCTCCAACTGGACGACGCCCAAGAGGATCTTGAGGAAGCTGAAGCTGCACAGAAGGCCACAAAGGCTAATAAGACCGTGGGCGACGAAGAGGACTCGGAGATGAAGATTGATGAAGACAAACCAGTCGAGAAGACAGAGTACGTAACTAATAAATCTCTGAGAAGTGGAGGACAGAGACTGACTGAAGGCCTCAGGGTTGACCTTAATGATGATGACCTAAAAGAATATGATTTGGAAAACTACGACAACGACGACGACGAGGATGTGCCTGGAAACGGCGAGGGCATGGGCATGTTTGGTAACATCAAGTCGCTGGCATACTACGAGTCGAATAAGGACGACCCCTACATCACAATTGATGCCGACAAGGAACAGGACGATGAGGACCGGGAAGAGCTTCAGATTCTTGCGACTGACAATCTTATTGTGGCTGCCAAGGTGGAAGACGAGATGGCGCACCTCGAGGTTTTCGTTTACGAGGATGAGGCTGACAACCTTTACGTCCACCACGACATTATGCTGCCAGCCATCCCTCTGTGTGTCGAGTGGATCGACATGCCCGTCAACAAGGCCGGTGTAGAGAAGGACTCGGCAGGTAACTTCGTCGCCGTTGGCACAATGGACCCCGATATCGAGGTGTGGGATCTGGACACCATCGACTGCATGTACCCCAATGCAATCCTTGGCCAGGGAGGCAACGACGAGGAGAAGAAGTCAAAGAAGAAGAAGAAGAAGTCAAAGAAGTCCAACGATGAATACCACGTTGACGCTGTCCTGTCGTTGGCTGCAAACCGCAAGCATCGCAACCTGATGGCTTCAGCCTCTGCCGACAAGACGGTCAAACTGTGGGATCTCAACACGACAAAGTGCGCCAAGTCGTATACTTATCACACCGACAAGGTGTGCTCACTTGCGTGGCACGCGAACGAGCCTACCGTTCTGCTTAGCGGCTCTTACGACCGAACTGTGGTGGCTGCCGATATGCGTGCGCCAGATGCTAAGCCTCCCCGATGGGGCGTTGAGAGCGACGTTGAGAATGTGCGGTGGGATCCTCACGACCCGAACTTCTTCTTCGTGTCCACGGAGAACGGTGTCATCCACTACCACGACGTCCGCAATGCGCCGCCCGACCCCACGGGCACCAAGGCTGTCTGGACGCTCCAGGCTCACGACGAGTCTGTGTCTTCGTTCGACATCAACCCCGTGGTCCCCGGTTACATGGTGACCGGCTCGACCGACAAGACGGTCAAGCTGTGGAACATCCAGTCCACAGGGCCCTCGGTGGTGGTTTCGCGCAACCTCGACGTCGGAAAGGTCTTCTCCACCACGTTCGCGCCTGACCCTGAGGTTGCCTTCCGCCTCGCCGTCGCCGGCAGCAAGGGAACAATGCACGTGTGGGACACCAGCACCAACGCGTCGGTGCGCAAGGCCTTCGCCCAACGGGTGCCCGAGCAGCGCGGGAAGGGTGAAGATCGTCTCGTGGGTGTTAACAACGATGACAGCTCCGACGATGACGATGACGATGATGACAAGCAGGACGATGATGATTCGATGGATGAGAACTAGACGAATCTCTTATTTATTGAAAACGTTTCGAATCAAGATATTGGGCAGATCTACCGCCTAGGTTGAGGTTGGAAGAGATCATTGTCTCAGTGGACAATGGCGCGGCGACCACTAGAGAGCATTGACAATGGTCGCTTGTAGCGAAGATCATGTCTTGCCCGCTCTAACTTAGAGGGCGACTCCCAAGAAAAAGAGTACTCTGCATGAATGAAGCACACTGGCGCACAGGAACTGTATCACAGCTGGATGGATATTGGGG
>JAAOAQ010000193.1:0-108891 GCA_013396025.1 Fusarium phyllophilum | reverse complement strand
ATATATTTATTAATATCTTTTATCTTTATGCCCTGGAGGCTGAAGCCTCTTTTAAACCCTAACCTTACTACAGTATTATACATTGGCTTGGGACTAAGACTCTTTAGGAGGTGACATGGCTTGGTTGGGTCATCTAGACTCATGACTTTGCAGTTAAATGAAAAGGTGGCTTTTGTGGAATGTGTAGTCTTGAAGCTTGCCCCGCTGGATTAAGTACATTTTTAAATGCATACAGCTGCTTCCAGTCATCATCTAGAACTAGCTTTGTTTCTTTGGTATCTTCAGCTCCAGTGAACAAGCAACCGCTAAATGGTTAAGGATTCCTAATTACTATCCTGAAGCTAACAGATATAATAGTTAACTTTTAATAAAAAGAGTTCTAGTTAGATAGTAGTGCTTTGCTTATTGAATTAGGTAATGCTAAACTAATAAATTAAATTACCCTAAAACTTATTACCCACTTCATTAACAGTTAGTATGAATGAGTGTACAATCGGAACACTCCTCGGATTCTAATTGCATTCCAAGATGTACGTCCCGCAGTGCATATTCAGCCAGCCATATATTGGGCATCAATACATATTGCCAATGAGGCTTAACGGGCCGCCTTCTCGGCTGTAGTGTCTGTCGACTTGTCAACTTAGTATTCAGCCAGCCACATGCAAGAGTGACTGATTTATGTATGCAAACACGTAATCTTGACATACGCGTCCACTGAAGGTTCACTAGCGTAGAACCCTAACAATCTCAATGAGAACGGAACTGGTGGGCTAACATTCTGAAAGTTGCTGGCGGCAGGCTAAGTGTGCCGTTTTCCGTCACCTGTGAAACCTAGGTTAACTCACGCGGCTAGTTTTGGAATTGGTCCTTGTTTATCTTTATGCGGTAAGACTAACAATGTGGTGGAATCCAATATGGGTGCTGAACAAGACTCAACTTGGCTGTTATATGGCTTGTCAGAGTTTTGTCCGTCTTTAATATACTTTTATAAATCATTCAGGCAATTATCAGTACCTGCTCTTCCACCAGAGGAAACTTTTATCAGCTTCAGTAGAAACAGGCCACTCTAGTTCATAGCTTAGAGTCTATTTACTAGACTACGCCCTAACTAAAGTATCAAGCTGCTTGCGCAGCTTTGAACTGGAATGATGTTGGGAGATTGTGAAAGTTAAACAATGAGCTCGTGTCAGTCGAGCAAAAGAGTCAACATATAACAAATCAAATATATTGACAGAACCCTACAAGTGAGTTTCAAATAGTTATTTTCTCAACTACAGAAATTAAAATTATCCTCTTGAACTTTAACAACCATGGCTCCCAACCAATCTCACCTCAGTGACTCAAAGTACGGTTATGACTTTGTCGTCGCCACCACCCAGGAAAGCATCAATGCCGGCCTGGTTCAATACCTCCAAAATACCGGAAGAACCCAGGATTATACATACCTCTGCTTTTTAGCTGACCAAAATGGGGATCCCACCACCGAAGTGTCTCTCGAAGATGTTGTGAGGCTGAGCGGCGGAATTAACCCTTTCGACATACCCGACGGCACAGACTGGAAGGACGAGCGCATCCAGAAGCTGTACCAAGCTCGTCTGATTTGTGCCATCAGAATGCGAAGTGGAATTCCGCCTGGATGCGTCGTGAATGTCCCTAACAAGGGTCCCCAGATAATGTTGCCTGAGCCAATCGTCAACTTGGGCAGAACTTCTGAAAGGGTCACTTTCAACATGTACTGTTCCGATATAACAATTATCAAGAACAATGTTCCCAGTGGTGAGTCATAGTTACCCAGTTGTTCAGAAACTACTTTTCTCACGCCATGTAGCATGGGGATCACCCGGATCATGGAACTGGTTCAATCAGCCTCCCGGAAAGCCGTGGTATGTGAAAACACAGACCAATCTTCTCAACTCGGAGCTGGATAAGAACCTCAACACTCCATACTTCAATTCTCACCCAGCAGAGCGTGATGCGCTCAGACTTAGATTGGACAACATTTCGGATTCAGCATTCAGCCTGCAGCAGCTTCTTTTCAACCTTGAGAGCGCTATTGCCCAAACTGCCCCTACCTTTGTCGGAGTGACAGATGAGACTGCTTCTTATCTACTGGGCAAGTCTTTCATTAACATCTGGTATAAAATCGCCAAGAAATACGGTCTGCCACTCATTGGAGTCATGGCAGTTGCTCAACGAACAGACGGATCACCACTTCGGCTGACTGCACTTGAGCGCTGGGTCAGTCCAGTCGTTGATTCTTCATCTGGAGAGCAGGTCAAGAACCCATCTGAACTTCAGATAGCTGCCACGACGCTCAACTATCTGTGTGTTACCGATGGACATCGACTTCCAGGAGCTTCATCCTTCACCTGGAATTGGATCGAACCACAAGATGTTGCTCAATCCAGCGGGGTCATCTCTATCAAGAGAGATACCATGGCGCAGTACCTGATTGACCAGATTCTCCCTCAGGTCCGAAGCTCATGTATCAAGCCCAATGTGAATGTGACAGCAGAAAATGAGTTTGGCAAAGTAAAGTACGAATGGGCCTTTGCGCCCGGACAAGAGCCGCACACAGTCGAAATTCCACCTTCTGGCCCTCTCATTGCCAAACTGGACTACAGCTTTGGCGTCCGAGCAGATGATCATTACGCTCTTACGTATGGGGAACTCGAAATTCGCTCAACTTATTCTTGCACTATTGTGTTCGGCAAATATGACCTCACCAAGCAACCTCCGGTCTACATAGGTGGCAACACCTTCACTGTCGTTCAGAAACTCTATACTTGGGTTTTCGTCCAGTGGGCAGCCTCCAAAGCAGATGCCTACGTCGTCAACCAGGTTCGCACAGACGAGTTTGCCATCTCTGTCGATGAGAACGGTGGTCTGACCTCTTCTGCGACTATAAACACAACTCTGACTGATGATGCGAAAGATATTGACATGAACCACTTTGGCAACAAGTTTACCGGCCTCCAAGACAGGCTCAGAGACATCAAGAACACCATCTCAGCCTTGCCAAATGCTAGGCTTAAGAGTATTCCTTTCAACAGCATCAAGAACTTTCTGTTTCCTGGCGCCAGAGTTTTCTCTTACAAGGACGCGTCTTTCTCTAATCACTCTGATCTGAGTTGTAACATCACTTATGTGAGCCCGACAGAGGACCCGTGGAAACTCATGAGATCTGGAGCGAGTCACCAGACCGACGATCCTCCCAAAACCATTTATCTTGACGAGGTTCCACCTCTTGCAGCCTTTGTTCTGCAGCTTCGAGCCGGAGAGCTGAAGCACCTAGAAGAACAGCATAAGGCCGAGAAACCACCACTTCAGATTGAAGCCTCGCCTGTTAAGAATGAGGATAACTTCGGTATCAGTAGTGCCCCACGGGGCGACAAGAATTCAAAAGTCGAGGGTATGTCTACCAGTCTCAAGCACAAGTCACCTGTCGACGAAGTCAAATCCGCACAGCATCAAGAGCGAGTAGTGATCACGAGTAGCACAGAGCTGATGCTCAACTACGTACAGGGAGAATTAGTTGATCCCAAAGGGAAGTTTCGGGCTCTCCAGACTGTCAACGGGACCGTGTTGCTCTTTGCAATAGACTCTCTGGGTGTATTCAATGTCATTGAAGAGACTGTTGCAGAGACACAAACAGGCTGGAGAGCTACTGACTTGTCGACCAAGATAATCAACGGGAAGTTCTCATCCGGCGCAATGGCTGTTCATTTTGACGTTGGACAGAGTGTCATGAATAACCGTACTATAACTTTGGCCATGGCAGTTCGTTCCAATGGATCTGATACTCTATTCCTTTCACTTAACAATTCGCCTTGCTTAACTTCTCAATGGACCTCCAATCCCGACTGGAGGTCTTTCCCTTTTGATGCGCAGAACAGACCAAGCTCGGTTCAAATAACCAATATTTACATTTCTGAAACGGACCAGCAACAGCAGTACATCATGGTTGACATCCTTCGCAATCCAGGCTCTGAGCTCAAGGCTACGTCTCGCTATATCGTCGACCCTTTCTCAACATCGGGTGTTCACTGGATTCCTCATACGCTTCCCTTTGAAGTAGAGCAGGGTACTTACCAGAGCTGCTTAGGTCGTGTCCCTGGTGCTTTTGTCGATGGCATCTATACAGCTGGTTCCGTCAAAGGCGTCGCTCAAATGTCCTACGTGCCGCTCTTTAACTCATCTGGCAGTGCTGCACCCATGCCAACCCGTTTGCCTCTTCCCAACAAAGCATTGGCAACAACAATCGCCTCAGCCCGTTATTCAGATGGTACTACTGACCTTTATGCTGTTAGCAACTCCACACTGTACCGATGGAGCTCTAACCAGCAACTGCGCGACAACACTGTAGGGACAGCTTTGTTGACCAACTCGGTCTTCGCTGGCACTGATACTCTGATTGCACTTATCCACGAGGGCATCACGACCATCTTTGGCAAGAATTCCAGCAATGCGGTATACTATACATCATGTCATATCAACCATCTTGCCGACCCAATGCTTTGGAGTGCCCCCGTTCCTGTCCTCCATGGAATTGAGCGTATCACCTCATTCATCAACCTCAAGGACGGCGGCAACACAGTCTTTGCAGCCGGGGCCAATAGGATCGAGAAGCTTACACAAGCTACAAGTACAACGTCCAAACTGTGGCGCGCCCAACCCATTATGGTTGAGGCAAGTCCACAGAGCAAGCCCATGTCCTTCAACTCGTACACCACTACGATCAATGTCACAGGACAAGATGGTCATCGCTTGACCGAAAGTGAGATCCTTCTTTCAACGGAAGCACGTACCCCGGTCTACATTGATGGGCTTTACTACATTCTTTCAACTACTCCTGTGACCGTCCCTGTTGGTGTATCTGGTCAGGTGATTATCATCCAAGCGACTGACAGTATTGTGGGGTCTACCATCAGCATAAAGTTGGGTGAAACTGAGCATGTTGTCAACCCCATGGCCATTTCATTTGACAAACTCGCCAAACTTTCAACTAGGGACGCTTTGAAGAATGCCCAGATTCGAACGAATACTGTCGCTGGTGGTGTGATGGGAAACTCTGGTACGGATTCATTGGTTTCATCCTCGGTAACCGACTCGGATCTAGATGCGACAGCAACGAATATGAAGCTTTTGACGGACACTTACGAAGCGAACCGAGCTCGAGCACATCAGCCTTCACACGGCATGACAGCTCCTGCCATGTCCAAAATTGTAGTATCACAAGGCAGCAAAGTCTCCGGATTCGGTGATTCATTTGCCATAGCAATTGGAGACTTGTTCAACTGGCTCAAGACGGGAGTGGAAAAGGTAGTGGACTTTGTCAAGAATGCTGCTACTGGACTATGGGACTTCATCGTCAAAATTGGTAACGATATTTATCGTGCTGTTCTCGATACGATCGATGCTGTCGTTGGGGCTGTTGAATGGGTCTTTGATAAGATCAAGACGGGAGTCAGCAAGGTTCTTCGATACCTTGAGTTCTTGTTTGACTGGGACGATATCCGCCGCACCAAACAGGTGACACACAACTTGGTCAAATATTGTCTGGTCGACATGGTATCTAGCATCCAGACTGCCAAAGGAGAGTTTGACGAGTGTATAGGCGAGGCCCAGAAAGCAGTTGCTGAATGGTCCGGTATAAAAGACTGGTCAGGGCTAGGCGATGCAGCTTCGAAACCACCATCGGGACACGCAGTCGATACTACCAAAAGCGAAACTTCTGGTTCGCAAATGATGGCGGGACACTTGAGGAGCCAAGCCGATAATATCACGATACAAGGTTCAATGCCAGAACCGAGTCTGGTGCAGGGTTTAGTGGATGACATGATTGCAGCGTTGGAGGCAGAAGGGATGGTCTTCCTACGGGCTTTTGGGCAGTTTCAAGACCTCGCAAAAGATTTCTCGACTCTGAGTCTGGCAGATATACTCAAACGACTTGTTGGAATTCTCGCTGAAGGTGTTCTAGGAACAACCAAAGTGGTCGTCGATGCTATACTGGACGTTTTGCAAAGGCTTGCTGGGACTGTCGTCGAAATGCTCGACACCAAAATCCACATACCCGTCATATCCGATATCCTTAATCTGATCGGGATCCCTGATATCTCCTTCCTTGATCTATTTCTTTGGGTCGGTGCAGCAGGTATCACGGTGGTATACAAGATTGGCACAGGCGAAGCTCCATTCTCAGATAACGCTACGACCCGTGCTTTGGTCAATGCCACAGACTGGGCTTCGTTTTCAGCAGTCATCAAGCAGCCTCCTCAGCTACCATCTGATGAGAAACATGACGGCACTTCTCACCTGAGTATATCACGTGAGATAGGGCGCATCATCTATATCGTGGGCCATGGCCTTGCTGGTTACATTCTCATGGCAGGAACCTACGTCTTCTTACCCGAAGCTCTAGATCCTAACCCCGACAACAAACGTCGTGTACCGTCAGCTATACTCGGTGCTGTGGGTGCTGTTGCACTTATCGCCGCAGATTACCTGTTTGGTACAATGCCCCTCGAGAGTCCATTCATCTCTATCCTTCGCAATGTCACCGGTATTGTCACTGTTGTTTTCAAGTGTGTATTCTCCAGCAAAGCTCAGAAATTCTTTGAAAGGCACCAATCTCTGAATGTCCTCAAGGTTGCCGACCCCAGAAAGATCGGTGCCATATTCGACATGGTCGTTCTAGCACCTGCCACTTTCTGTATCTTCTACCACTTCCAGGAGCTCAGCGAGAAGCCTGCAAGTAGGGACAGGACACTTGCCATTATGGAGGAGTCGTCTCGTTTGTTGACGTGCCTTGCGCGGGTGCTTTATACCGTTGCTGTCAACACGCCTGACCCGTACAGTAAGGCGGGAGCAGCCGGCTCTATGTCAGCATGTCACGTTTTCTCTGCTACCTTGGAGTATACTTGCTCTGTAATGATGTGGGATTAAGCGAATTCGGTCTTGAGAACAGAGGCCGCCTTGAGTATCTTGAGGGTCAACAAGAAGTTATATTAAAACAAGCGAAGATATTAATCCGAGAGCGACTTCATTATATCAGCACGCGTGATTTAGGCCTACGGCCCACATTGATGTATGTAGATGCCGACTTAGGTACAGACTCGCAAACACAATTGTAGAAATTGCCCCCGACTTCGCACTTCGAACCGTCCATGCTGGATACATGCTGGATACTTTATGCTGAAAGGTTAATCGTATGCTACCTTCTGCGAGATTAATATTATGCCTTATAACCTTCAGTCTCATTCTCGGTCAATTTCCACAGCTTATCCGCCAGTTTCTCATCCGTGGTCCACTTGCTACCACGACCTGTGACACCGATAGGCTCATAATACTCTCCAGCCCTGGCCCCTTTCCCCGTCGTTGCCCATAGCTGGGTCAGCGCTCCAGTGGCGGCGTTGACGCCAATGAACGCCCTCACAGCAGTCAAGGCGGTTCTTATCAGAAGGCTCTGACTGGCTGTTTCGTGCCGGGGTGAACAGAGACTGGCTTGATCTGGGGATGCCGCTTGTTGAGCTCCCGAGCATAAAGAATATTTGCCAATTTACTCTATCCATATCGAGCACGGGTGGCTATGCTGTTGGCTTCCGTCTTCAGTGTCTCCCAAAGGATGCCTTCGCTTGGTGCCATGTTGTGAGCTCCGGATGAAAGCACAACGACGCGGACGTCCGATCCTGGCAGGGTAGCTGTGTTGAGAAGCGTAGGCAGCAATAGCTTGGTAAGCAATGCATGCCCCATATGGTTGGTACCAAACTAGATCTCATATCCGTCATCGGTCAATCCAGCCGGCGTAATCACGGTACCAGCGTTTAGCATCAGAATGTCGAGGCGCGATGATTGCTTTCTGAAGGTAGTTGCAACTTCAGAGATGCTTACAAAGGATGGCAAGTCCATAAGAAGTAACTTGATAGACACTGAGTTGGGTACATGCTTCTGGATGTCTTCAATCGCTGTGCGTGCTCTCTCAGCATTGTGGGCTCCCATCCAGATCTCAGCAGGCTCATGCTTTGCTAGCTGCAAGATGGATTCTTTGCCGAGTCCATTATTGCCTCCAGTGACCAAGATCACCTTGCCCGTCAATGCAGGAATATTTGCATCAAGACTAAAGTTGATACTGGCACTCCCCCCAAACATATTTCCGCGTTGTCAGTTGAGGTGTTGTGAATGTCAAGGGAGAACGTTGGTTCTGGTTCAACCAGCCAACAGGGGGATATGGTGTACTATAAGACGAATGAGCTGCTATCGTTATATTGGATTCAGAGTGATGTTTTGTGTGCACAAGTAGATGCAGCTGATATATAATAGTATGGTCCGGTGATTCTTGGCGTGGGAGGAAGATGCTGTGAGTTAGACTTATGTCTTCTTATTCGATAGTTTTGGCTCTGCCGAGGTGAACATACCATAATGAAGGACGAGTCCAATTACCTATATTAGCTCCCTGGAGTATATTCTCAAGAATCAAGTCTTGCAGTCCCTCTGCTATGGTCTTAACGGAGTTAAGGTGCTATGCACGAAGCTTAATTGAGAATGTTGTGGAGATTCGGCAATCTGTTATACTTTATCGGGGCGTGTGTTAGCCCGGGTGTATTTATCGGAAAACTTAAAGACTCCGAGCCAATAGGACATCATCTATCATGGCTTATTGTCTCTAATAGCGTGGATCGTTGTGTTGATTGACAGTCACTAAGAAAGAAACATAAGTTCTCCTTTAGCTTAGCGATTGTCATTGCTTTGCTTGTCAGTTTACAAATCGCATTCTACTACATACTGCCATTTATTCTGCGTGTTTATTAGCATCTAGACGATGGCACTACCGAAGACAACAAGAAGATGGGTACTTCTGTCACTTGATGGCCCGTCATCCTTGAAGCTTGAATCGGTCGATCTTGTTCCTCCTGGACCCAACCAGGTTGTCGTCAAGAGTGAGTCTAATCCCTTCCGTAGGGATGCATTGGGACTAATCCTTCTTCTTTCTAGTGGCTGCTTAGAGTCTGAATTTTCGGGATCTCTTACTATCCCAGGTATGGAATTTGCTTTTATCATTCAAGATCCTTAACACATTCTGAAAGTTGCTAGGGTCTGAATCCAGTACCCTTGCCACTGCCTTACGCCCCGCTCTCGGATGCTGCTGGAGTGGTCGTTGCTGTTGGAGAACGAGTCAAGAATCTGGGTCCAGGAGATAAACTGTTTTCGGTTTTCAAGTCTGCGTGGCCTTCCGGTCGTCAACGGCGAGAGTTTGAGGCTTCGAACCTCGCAGGCCCCGAAGTACCAGGCATCCTTTCAGAGTACGTCGTGCTTGATGAGGAATATTGGACCCCCATGCCTAGGAACTTGACCTTTGTCGAAGCAAGTACACTCACTGTTGCGGGGGTCACCGCATGGAATGCTCTGTATGGACTGTCTGAACATCAGCTCCGACCAGGCCAATCCATCTTAACTGAGGGTGCGGGCGGCGTGAGCATTTTCAGCCTGCAGGTTAAGAGCCCCCAAAACCCCATCTGGCTATCTATGCTGACGGAACTGTGTTTCTAGTTTGCAAAAGCTGGAGGAGCAAAGGTTATCGCCACTACCTCTTCCACGAGAAAGGCCGAAATGCTGTCGGGGCTAGGTGCCGACCATGTTATCAATTACAAGGAGGTAACCGACTGGGCTGATACTGTCAAGAGTGCGACCCCTGGAAACAAAGGGGTAGATCTCGTTGTAGACCTCGTTGGCGGTAATACCATGACTCAGGTGTGTTTCTTCGCTCATCTATATTGACTATTCGAGGCTAATTCGCAGTCAGGCAATGAAAACTGTCAAGTCAGATGGACTTGTGACGATTGTGGGCTTCACCGCTGGGCTTGCGGAGCAGCAACCTTCGACTGTTGATATCTTTCTCAACATGGCCACGTTCCGGTCTATCCACTGCGGAAGCCTGGAGCATTACTCACAGATGAATGCGGCTATTGAGCAGCATGATATTAAGCCACATGTTGATCGTGTTTTTGGGTTTGAAGACGTACCTACTGCATATACATATGAGTGAGCAGAACTTTATCGGAAAGATCTGTATCTCAGTAGAATAAGATATGACATATATCAGGAAAGCTTCTCGGGGTAGAAGCTACTTAAGTCATCAACTTTCTCATTAAAACTCCACCAATTATCACTCAAATTTGGCTCGACGTAAAACTTACCATCCTGTTTCCTGTACTACCTCTCCTTGCCCTCAGTTGGACTTTGCCTGCTCTCCTCTATGCAACAGCTTCACCTAACTGGCTAATCGAATTCACTCTGGACTAATTAATCTCGCACTGGATCCCAGTGATCATCTTGGAAATGGAGTCTTGAACCTAGCCACCTGCTATGTGATGTAACTTGCAATGGCCTCAATAAGGGAATCTAGCAACCTTCTCAGGTCAACAGTCTATTAATACTCATTCAAGGGATCCATTCCTCCGTAAACACAAACGGCGCGAACCCATATAGTAAGGTTAGCTCAATTGGCACCCCTGTCTTGGAACCCGGTAGTCAGAAGCAACAGCTTTACCACTATACTCCCAAAGACAACGCGGCAAGCAACAGCGTGCAATGGAAGATTGTTGCGATGGAAAGCGAGGAAATAATTAGAAGGTCAATAATCTCAACTATGAACCAGAAAGCCAGTTGCAGAACGCAGATATGACTCTCAAGAAGCCTGCAGAGCGTGAGTTCAATGCGAAGGAAGAGAAAGCCCTCACTGCAAACACAAGCTTGAAAGCGGCACAAACAAAGGCGAGTATCGCCCAGCTATCCGCCCACGGAAAAGTCTGCGCTCATCAATTAAGGCACGCATGACGTCTTTGGACTAGGAGATCCAGCGACTGGAAGGTCGGCTCACTAGGAGCAATCCTCCGGACATTATCACCGCTAACCGGAGTTGAAGGCAGCACGGAAGAAGGAATTTCGGTTGTCAAGAGTAAGTCAGAGACCGACGCTAGCGCTGGACGCAGTAACTCCGGCGCAGCCGATGTATGGACTGAGATCGCATTCACTGTGAGCTCTGAGACAATCCATCATAAACAGGATGAGCATGGCATTTCGGAAGTCTTCAATTCCAGCGCCCAGTCATGGTTCGCTTGGGTTAAGGCAAAATCCATCTTCTCCAAGAATAACAAGGAGATTTCTGACTTCATGCCAAGCTGTACTGTCAGTGGCTACTCGTGAGTATCAAGCGGCCATGGCTTCACGTCGAGTTGTTCCAAGACTTCGACTTCGACATACTGACCGGCACGTTTCTGAGACCAGGTGCTAAAGCCATTAAATTACTGGGTCGAATCTGGCGATGATGAATTGAATGCACATAAGAGGGGGAATCACGGAAAGTTCCCTGCCTATCCTACAACATTTATCGTTGCTGCAGATACAAACTTATCTCTCAAAAGCCTTGAGGAGGATGTGAAACAAGCCTTGGATGTACTGCAGACTGACAGTAGTGTGGAAGAGAGCTTTGGATGTTGGGGTACTAGTGGAGGTGCGGGAGCAACGTGGTTATGCAGCATCGTTACCCATCTGCATAGAAGCTGACCTGTTTTCCTGCAGAGTCAAGACGGACGATAAGAGTGCCAGTCAGCACACGGAAGTGAAGGATGGGGCATTGAACATATCTTGCCAGGCTCCTGAGATCATCGGATGGGTCAGTGAGGTCCTACCTGAGCTGCCGTGGGGACACAGACCATCAGTTGGGGGTCTCAATGGTGCCCCCGTCCGGGATTCCACGCAAACTTGTAAGTGGGGGATAGAAACATCTACCGGAAGTGTTTTAAGCAGGGTAATTAGTATGTCTGTAATTGAATGGATTTCCTTAGCTGTGAAGGGCACGTATCTATTAGCAAAACTAAGCACTGAGTTATGGATGTCTATACTATTGCCCACTTGGTCTAACAATATCTAATAGCTGCCCAATTGCTCATGCAACTAAGAAGGACAAGATGGCTGCCTGAGAGGAGAGCTGAATTCAGAGCTTCCTCATTCAGTAATCACCGTTTCTACTTCGACTGCCTCTAGAGGAGCAACTCCACCTGTTTCAGAATAGATCTACAGTCCTGTCTGCCTCGGTGAGTCCCTGAAGTCCAACTATAAAGGTTGACACGAGGTTACAGGAGTAGTGATTCGGAGTCTCTTTTTGATTGGTTCACAAAGGTTGTTTCTCGAAAGTGACTAGCCTAGAACCATTGAAGCTAAGATATTTCCAGGTCAATTAAGCGAGGGCTAAAGCAGGACGACGATCCCTTCTCTTGCCTTTTGCATTCACCCATTATTAATCCATGTCCATGAACTGAAGTACCATTTGACTTCTCGCGAGGGCTCGGACGGTTGTTTCATGTTGCAGGCAGAGCATAGAAAATTCTCGGGTTTTACTGTTATCCCGATTGACCTTGCCGGTTTTCCGTCTGAGATGCGGAAACAGCTTCTGATTGGTCCGTCACACGCTGGGTCTAGATGGTATAGGGTGAGATCGCCCAAAGGTACAGGTAAAATTATAGGACAAAAGTCTGACAACACCTGCCCCACAGCCAACCTCCCTCATTACAACAGCAATTAAACACTCAGCAATATTATCGCGAATAGTCAATTAAATTTAATAAAATATATATTAATTAATTCCCCTGATCTAGCGCTTTAATATTTTGTATACCATCCCTGTGCGCGAATAACAGCGCGAAGGCGATTTTTCATGGAAGTTGTCAGCTTCAAAATCAGGTGGGGAGGCAAGGCTGCCCACGCCTCTTGCAACTATCTGATCAACTGAGCTCTATCTGCCTTGTTATTCTTTAATCTGATGAATTCGGGATGCATCTGTTGAAGCTTGGCTTTTAGAGCTTTCCATACATGTTCTATAGGGTTTAAATCAGGGGAATGAGACGGCTAATTAATGGGTTTTATCCCATGGAGGAGCAGCCAATCCATCGACAGTTTAGCGGTGTGAACACGGGCGTTGTCTTGTTGAAATAGGTCAAATTCATCGAGGAAAGGGAGGAGACCTTCCGTGAGGGCTTTGTGATAAGACCAGCTGGAATAACCTCCTTTTTTGGCCGTCTTATCCCTCATCATCGGTATGAGATATGACTGTTTATCTTGAGCAATTCCTCCCCAGAACATGAGGGAAATAGTCGGTTTAACATGCTGCTGGACGTTAACTAGGTCCGTACGATACTTCTCATCAGGTCGGCGAAAGATCCAGCCGTCGGGGTTGTTCGGTGCGTTGGAAACCGTAACCTCGTCAGTGAAGCAGATCTGTGAGAAAGTCAGCGTTAAGAAGGGTGTCATTTTAAGGCCATTTACAAGGATATATTCGTCGATACGACGAATCCAAAAACGGGCATATTGTAGCCTTACTTTTGCATCATCTTTTAACAGTTTAATCCTCTTTTTTAACCTCCATTTACATCGCCAATACCTCTCTAACCGACAACATAGCGTCCAGGCTGACACTTCAACACCAAGCTCTAATAACACCTCATTCCACGTAATTAAGCGATTTCTTTTAATAAATGACTAGATAGATATAATCTCCCGAGCGCTAAGTTTCTTTGGACGCCCAGAACGTGATCTAGAGACATTATTGTGGTTCTCTTTCCAGCGTTTAACTGTCCGGGAGACAGTCCTAGGATCTGTTAAGTAGGAGGTTGCAACCTATCTCATTAATTTGCCGGCATATATCTCCGCCACCATGGCTGCCCTTTGCTCGGGAGTAAATTCATGGTTTCTTTGGCGATTTCCGCTTATTTCAGTACCAAAATCGCGTTGTTCAGAAGCCATTGAGTATATAATTCTTGTTGTTGAAGTAATTGCGTTGTTTGCTGATACCGGACCGAAGCGGGGTAGACGCTTTGGTGTTGTCAGACTTTTGGCACGTGATTGTAGCTGGACAACATCGTAATCAGTCACACAACACATCAGGTCAACGCTCCCTCAGGCATCGTAAAAAGAATTCCGCGTGCGGAATCCTAAGAGCTTATATTGAAGTCATTGACTATGTAAGGTGTAATTGTTTCTGACGATATTGTGTACAAACAAGCTTCTTGCATATCTCCAGCTTTCGACCCTCACATCTCACCAACTCGCTTTCTACTCCTATTTTGCTTGGCACAACAATGCCTCGACTTCCACCTCTTGATAAGCTGCCTCTTGCAGCACGCAAGAGCCGTAAGTGATAGCCTCTACGAAATCAGTTTTGATATTGATCAGTAGTTCATAGTCCGCGATGAGTGGCAGAACAAACTGGCAGATTTCGAAGAGCAGCTTTCGAAGGCTGTGGGCGTCGAGTGGAAAATCGACATTGACGCCCTGGCTGTAGTGCCTTATGGGGCCCCAGACTCTTGGGCCCGAGAGAGCCCAGGCTCAATGATTGCAAAGTAAGACAATACTCGGTCTGCAGCCAGATACACTCACTTACAAAGTCAGCTATGTCGAGGAGGCCATCAAGGAGCTCGAGAGAAACCCAAAGTACCACGATGAGATCAATAAGTTGGCCTCAGCTCACATCCTCACAATGGATGTAGATGAGGAAGAAACCTTTGATGCATGCGGAGCCAAGTTCACAAGCGATGGGAAGCTTGCTATAGTCTTTGGCGCCGACAGACTTGGTTCCAACACTGGCGACGCCTTTTGGCACAAGAACCTGGAGAAGGGCATCAGTCTGGCGCCTACCACAGGTACACTGAGCTTCTACGCCCGCAAAGGCATCCGTGAAGACTACGAGCCTGACATTGCTGACGTCCAGTCTGAGCTAAAGGGTATTATCAAAAAGGATATTATCCTGGTCCCCAAATTCGAAGAGACGTACAAGAAGCTGAAGCAGACCAAGGAGGGCACTGACTTTGGCCAATACCTTGGTGCATTTATACTCAACTACTTCCGTGGCCTGGTTCGTACGTTGAAGTGGCGCAAGTTTGACAGCGATGATATGCTGCAAGAGGCGCTGAGTGAGGCTTTGGAGAAAGGAGAAGTGCACTTTCGTATCCTTGATAAGGTTGAGGGCAGCAGTCGAGAGGCAGCCATCGAAGATGGTATTCTCTACTTGCAGGTAAGTTGCCTTTCTCCATCAATGTCATCGATTCACACTAACACAAGGCAGACGTCCCCTGACAAGTGGGGATCGAACATTGACGATATCTCCAACAACATCATGGACCTGCTTTGAGATGGTTACGAAAGAAGGTCTGCGGTTCTCTATCTAGGCTATCTTAGATCTGACTATGTTGTTGGAAAACTAGCCCAGACTCTCAGGATCATGTAGATAGGGTGGCGAACTAGCCTCAGTAGATAACGATTTGTTTTAATCGATTTCTTCAGATATGGACTCCATCGGAAAATCCGGGCCAATTGCCACACTATCATTGCGTATTGATAGATGCTGCTGAAGATTTTCCCATCTGGTTGTTCAATGAAATACCACTAGATGTAAACTATTGCTGAGACTATTGGCGTTGGTCTCGGTCTGATCTTTTTAAAGCGGCAAATTGTGGGTACCCCCTGATGCTAGTCAGGTCAACCGTTGAACTTGGCTCTAGTCTTGTGAAGATGGCGACTCATCTCATTTCGGATTTTCCGGAGTCGCTAATCGACGATGGAAATCTCTACCTGTAAGGCTGTATGTAGATGAATGTCTATAAGAATGTCTCAGTTCAGCTGATATTGTCTTGCTTTAATACCAATTACTCAAGTCTTCAGCAACAGTAATATATCGATAAGTTATTTCTCGTCGTCATGCATCTTTCCTCTCTTTTCTCTACAGCACTGCTGTTCTCAACTGCTGTTGCGGCACCACAGCCCGATTACTCGACAACCAGCGTAGCCAATCATGGCAAGGCTGCCAAGTATCAGAAGCAATGTCCCTTCAGCATTCCTCATGTCAAACCCCACAACCAAAGATATGAGCACACGATTAACTTCCCCAAGGGATGTGAAAGTGGTAAATTCATTGATTGGAAGACCTACAAGGCCAACGGTGTCAATCTAGGCGCATGGCTTGCAAAGGAAAAGACCCATGATCCCATCTGGTGGAACTCTCTTGGCACCAAGGCTGCGGCTACAATTGATGAATGGGGCTTGTGTCAGGCTCTCGGGAAACAATGCGGTCCAATCTTGGAGAAGCGCTACCAGTCCTTCCTTAATACCTCTACCATTGATACACTTGCCAAGGTCGGGGTCAACACCCTTCGCATCACCACCACTTATGCTGCCTGGGTCAAGGTCCCCGGTTCTGCTTTCTACCATGGCAAGCAGCAGGAACATCTTCGCAGAATTACTCAATATGCAATTGAACGATACAACATGCATATCATCATTGGCCTCCACTCCCTGCCGGGCGGTATCAACAACCTCGACATTGGTGAAGCTTTCGGGCATGATGGCTGGTTCTATAATTCTACCAACCTCGCTTGGAGCTTCACGGCTGTTGACAAGGTTCTCGACTTTGTTAAAGCAAGCGGCCACAAGAATGCCTTCACGATCGCTCCCCTGAACGAAGCCAGCGACAACTTGGCTGGCTTTGGTTCAGCAGCTGGTCTCTCCGACAAAGCGACCAACTGGATTCTCACCTACATGAACGGTGTTTTCCAGCGCGTCGAAGCCCTTGATAAGCGAATCCCAGTCATGCTCCAAGACAACTTCAAGGGCGCCGCCTTCTGGTCCCCACTGTTCGACAAGAAGCGCAACCTCGTCATCGACTCGCACGTCTACTACTTTGCCGCATCAGGTACCTACTCACAGTATGTCGCGCCTGCTGTGTGCGGTCAAGCAAAGTACCTCGCCGAGGAGACCAAGTTCCCTGTGTTCGTTGGTGAATGGTCGTTGCAGACTATGTACAACAACACTCTCTCGGTACCCAATCGCAAGACAATCTTTGATACTCAACGATACGCATGGCAGAAGTATGTTGCAGGTGGTGCCTTTTGGACAGCTGTGTCTTATGCTACTACACCTGTGGACGGACAAGGTACCCAGAGGGATTACTGGAGTTATGTCGACTTGATCAGGGCTGGAGTTATTACAAAAGCCACGACTAAGAGCTATTGCTAAAGAGCTCTAATATTTATTGCTAGATATTCCAGTTATTTAACTTCCTGTATATTCTTTTAGACTTTTATCTTATCTCATACTTATATACTATCCTTTCTTCTGTATTAACTCAGGCTATACAAGTATTTATTCAAGTCTCATTACTGTAATCTGGCGGGTACACCCATCGAGAAGGCAGGGCAAGAAGTAGCTGTCAAACGAGCCGGCAAAATCTTGACTCGCTTTCTTACATTGCCACTACCAAGTTCCAGTTGAGATCCCTTCATGTATGTGTGCCTGCCTGCTCCTGTTGTTTTGTACAATACCCCCAAGCGCTAGCTTCATTATTGTTCACACTCTCAAGACAGGGCTTTCTCTACCTGTAATCCTTCAGCCACTGTGTTACCTGTGACTGTGGATTGAATACGCGGATATAACGGTCCATAGGCTGTTTCACCTAAATTGAGTGCTCGGTAATGGACGGGGATAAGAAGTGTAGGGATCGTCTTCACCTAAAATTACGTGATGTGAAAAAGGGTTACATGGCGTAAGCTGCAAGTTATCGGCCGTCCAGTGGTGGAAATATTAGTTCAGTGTCTTCTGACCACGGGAAGTGGGATTTGTCGGATATGTGTGCCGTTGCAACTAGCATGAGAGGCTTATCCGATGCTCAATCTCATCGTTGATTGAGGATTTGAACGCGTCTGAACAAGTCAGACTTGGACACAGTTAATTGCTGCCAGGCTTTGCACTAAAACATAAAGATATAGTCAGCTGAAAAAGAGACCGGCTTTCCTAAATAGTGAACAGACTATTGAACTTTAGATAAAGCTGTATTTAAGTCTAGATGCTCTGGCTATCTCCTTGAGTCCTTAGTCCCTTTGACAGGTTAAGTGGTCCCTGACTGGCTCGGAGATGTCTAACTAATTATGCACCAATAACCGAATACGCTAACTGAAAACTCCAGTCTAACATTGTAAGCTTGTCACTTAGCTCACTCCTTTACAATCTGCTTTGTAGAAATAACGGATAGAAACGTTCGAGACTGGAAATGCGGAGTTGGCATCTTCCGATCTAGCCTTGCTTGAGATATCATGCCGAGACTAGTAGTGGAGAGTCTGAACCACGATTATGGAACTATCTACATGCCAACAGCTTTAGTGGTTTTAGTCCGGTAGTGGTTGTAAGCCACATACCGTGATCCGTCATCCATGTAAGACTGGTTATATAAAAGCGACTCAATTTCCGAGTAATGTGAGCGTTTAGCCACGATCTCAATCAGTTCATTGCTTCATTCATATCACACAATGAGACTTGAGATTCTTTTCGCGCCCGCATTCGCGGCTTTTGTTCGCGCTGCTGGTGTCACTGGCGCCGCTGAAGGCTTCGCCAAGGGCGTCACAGGTGGTGGTTCAGCCGCTACTGTTACTCCTACGACAACTGCCCAACTCGTGTCTTATCTCGGTGACTCCTCTGCCCGAGTTATCATTTTGGACCGAACCTTTGACTTCACTGGAACTGAAGGCACGACTAGTGCAACTGGCTGCGCTCCCTATGGCACAGCTTCAGCCTGTCAGCTCGCCATCAACAAGGACGACTGGTGCACCAATTACCAACCCAACGCGCCCAAGGTCAGTGCCGACTTATTTTTCTGTTGAGTTCGAAACCATTCTAACCTCTCAACTCTATGACAGGTCAGTGTCAAGTATGACAATGCTGCGTTGAACCCCATTCTCGTTGGGTCGAACAAGAGTCTCGTCGGTGTAGGAAATAAGGGTATCATCAAGGGCAAGGGCCTTTACATTGCAAAGGGCGCCAAGAATGTCATTATCCAGAACATTCACATTACCAACCTCAACCCTCAGTACGTCTGGGGAGGTGATGCTATTGCCCTTGATAACACAGATCTTGTTTGGGTCGACCATGTTACTACATCGCTTATTGGCCGGCAACACATTGTTCTTGGCAACAACCCAAGCAATCGTGTGACCATCTCGAACCACAAGCTCGACGGTGCCACGTCTTGGTCAGCCACATGCAACGGCTACCACTATTGGGGCCTTTACTTCACTGGCTCTGCTGATGTACGTACCGCTCCTATCTCTTGTTCAAGGTGATTTCATTTCACCTCGTTGACATTTGCTAACTTGAATAGACTGTTACTTTCAAGAACAACTACATTTACAAGACCTCTGGTCGTGCCCCCAAGGTCGGTGGAAACACCCTTCTCCACGCCGTCAACAACTACTGGTACGATAACGCTGGACATGCCTTCGAAATTGGTGCTGGCGGCCAGGTCGTTGCTGAGGGCAACATCTTCCAGAATGTGGCTACACCACTCGAAGCCTCAAGCTTCGCTGGTAAGCTCTTCGCGAGCCCCAGCACTTCTGCCAACGCTGTCTGCTCATCTTACCTCGGCCATGTATGCCAAGTCAACGGCTTTGGAAGCTCTGGCACTCTCTCAGGCAGCACCACCGATTTTCTGGTCAACTTCAGTGGCAAGAATGTTGCTTCTGCTGCTGCTTACTCCAGTATCACTGGTCTCTCGTCCAGCGCTGGCTTTGGTACCATTTAGGCTTTTAGTAATTGGGAGGGTTGAGCATTGAAATGACGCTTTTAGAAGCCGGAGAAATGTTTTTATGCATATAGTTTACAGGTATATAGCAGTTGGCTTTCGTGGTTTGTTGTTGTTGATCGACAGCTACCAATAAGTGCGAGACAGTAGAGTATGCGCCACTTTTTTTGTTGAAACAGCCAGATGTTGGCCAAAATGTCCCGTATGCCCGCGCCTTTGATTGCCCAAAACAGTATTCTGTTTAATCCCTATTTCAACTACGGATTCCTGCCCCTCTCTTGTTTTTTGTATATTTACGATGGTTCTATTGGCAATTAGATTATCTCCTCTCATAGTCCCTTGTCCGGGCTGACGAACTTCGGCTTATGAAATGCCCCGACGTGCCATCGATTGAGCAAAAGCATGTTGAGTTTATGTATAATAACAAGAAACTGTGTCAAACATAACCATGGCCAAAGGACTGTCTTGTATAGAAGGTTGATACCACGCAACAACTCATGCTCTTTGCTTCAGTGCGGGTACAGATCTCTTCTTTCCATACTGCGTCATACAGAACGATAACAAAACCATTCCCTTAATTATATCACTAGAGTCCAGACGCCATAAGCGCTGCCATAATCGCCATTGTCAACAACAGCATTGCATTATTGCGTTCATTTATCCTATTTGCGGAGTTCTCTTTAGTGTCATCGCCTTTACTAGCTTTAGTGAAATCCGCTTCCTGATGAATAAGTGCCACTGCTGGAATCCTTTCAACAACCTGGTTGTCTGCAAGCTGTTCTCCCGTCTGCATATCACGTGTGAATGTTGCGAGAGGAACAGGTTCTGTATAGATTTGAACAGTACGGCCACTTATCGTGCTTGTCAAGGGTACTACGGTTGTCGCCATAAAGAACCCGCAGATTTCTGTATATCCATATGAGGATGCTGGACCAAGCACTGAGTAGCAATTCCCATTAAAGTCGAGTGTGTACTCGCTGAGTTAATTAGCAAAAGGTCAGCCACAGAGACATTGAGGAGCCTACCTTGGGCAACAAACGGCCAGTGTCTCTGATGGTTCCAAGACTTGATTCCAGACACTTGTCGGATCTGTAGGAAATGGCCGACCTGGCTCCCACCGCGCCGGCACGAGCTCTGATTCCGTCTTGGTGAGAGCCCCCGTTACCTGTGCAGTGCCTCCAGTTCCTTTCACGTATTTTCCAACGGTCGTCCAGTTGACCGGGCAATACAGACCCGGCGAATAATAATGGTAAAAAACAATATCGACAGTCTTGGCATATGTTGCTGTGATAAGGTGATCGTATTGATCTCCAGATGGTATGCATTTACCGTACAGCTGCATTGTACAGGTAGGGTAAGCCCAGAGATATTCAAGCTGATCACTGCCGTCGTGATAAGGAAAGTATAGGCGGTCTGTGGCAGTGGCACATGATGCAGGTGCCGTATAGGTTGTTGTTAGCGGCCCAAAGTTAGTTATCCTGGCCTGAGAAATGTAGGTTGCGGTAGGCATCTTAATGGCAGACTCGAAAGATTTCTGATTGGAGTAACTTCCAGTGTAGCGAAGCAAAGTCAGATATTTCCATCATTAAACATTAAATGCTCATATACTGGCAGAATAGCTATTTAAGTATTGGGTCTCCAAACCACACCAAAACTTGGAATGCAATGAGGCGCATTACCTGTCCTGACCTGCTTTGCGTAGCCAATCATTTATCTCTTTTGGGGGCCAAACACAACTCGAAATCAAAAGGACGGCTTCGACCTGCTATACTTGGCCTAGATCAGTGTGGCACAGTTGAAGGATAGCGAGCTGCGCCGCTAAGATCAGGTTTTAAATCCGGGAATGTCATTCATGTGATGTTAGTATTTCCTCCTGCTGTATTAGAACAAGGATTAAGTTTAAACAGTGGCCAGTTGGTTTAGGGCAGTGGTTGGTATTGTCTTTATGCTTACTCAAAATTCCCATTAACATAGGTAACTCCGGGATATCTAAGCTGCCTCATATTTCGCTTTAACCTCTCCTCAATCCTATCACCTATTCTGATTAACATTATGTATAAGAATAAATGACAGTGTGGGTAATGGGAGGCTGAGTCGGGTCGGTGAGCTGCAGGCCACTAAGACGATTGAGGCGAAATGAGAAGCTGTGGTTGACCTTATGGGAGTATATCAAACGTACTAGCCTTATACGGCTTGATATGGAAGTTGTTGCCTCTGGCTTAAGCAGGGCATAATAGATGAGAGACTTATAGCTGTCTGGTCAAGCTCTAGTATCCATTTCTGAGACACTGTAAAAGACTCTTAAGAGGAAGAGTACTCCCTGCCCTATAACTATAATAACCGATTTGTGTTTATCAGGAGTGCGGAATTGGGTAACTGCTGTTAGAGTGATAAAGCTATTGTGTAGGTAGTTGTCCTTGTGTTTTAGCTTATATTAATTTTAGAGAGAATTATGCTGTATATAGTGTTTAATAGTTTGTAAATACATCGCGCGTTTTAGTTTATAACAGTACAATTTTTATTATCTATCTTCCAAGGACTATTACAAGCACAGTCTAGCTTGCGGAATTAAATTAGGTTTCTCCCGGTTGCTTATACCTCGCCTACCTAGAGAAGGAAAGAAAACTCAAGGCCTTAATCCTAAATGACAAAAAGACTTCGATAAACTTGCCTAAATTTAGCATATATTTTCACCAAGTTTATTTTAATACCTCATATCAAGGTCTAGTGATTTCTTGCTCCCTGAGGCCTTGCATATAAAAGCAGCATTTTGTTAACATTCTAGTACCACATTATCGCAATACATCCCAGAAATACCTGCACCGACATCAATAATCCTGGACGGGCGGAAGTCCCCAACATTCCGAGCGTTATGTTACGTTATCGACATGAAGGGTGTGCACGATGAGACGGAGCGTCCATTTGTGTAATTAATTACCTATTTGCGACACAAACCCCTTCCATTCCCGCACACTTCAATTCCAGCATTCTCGGAACATTAGGGGTTTTGTTCGTATTATATAGTGAGGACGAATCGCTGTTGTTTCTGTCCGCGCACCGAGATATTCTAGTTCGCCTATTCTGGTCCACTCCGAAACATCAAGTCATGGTTGTCTAGTTTGTTTCGGATATTATCTCCACCAACCATCGAACGTGCATTGATCAACAAACTCGGCGTCGATCTTCGGACATTTGTCCGCCAATTACAATAGATGTCTGTTTGCTATTCTATGTTTTATTATGATATATAAAGATGTTGAGATGCCAAGCAAACTAGTCACCAATTGATCTAGTCAGTCATACAACAAACTCTCAAAATGCCTTCCTCCAACCAAATCCTTTCCGTCCTCGCAGCCATCGCCGTGGCCACTGCCAACGCCGCTATGGGCCCTGCCTTTAGCACTGGTCCCGTTGGCTCTGGCTCCTGGATCCGTGAGGCCACTTCAACTCTTGTCCTTCCAGACGTCCCTCAGGGCTCTACTGGTGTTGCCTCTCTTTGGGTTGGAATGGGCACCGACAAGGGTGATCTGATCCAGTCTATTGCAGACAACTGGCAGTCCGATGAGTGGAGCATCTATGCCTACACTCTCACCAAGACTGGAGATAACTCTCAGCTGCCTGTTCAGGATGAGCACCAGACTCCCGCCAAGAAGGGTGATCGTGTCACCATGCACTGTAAGTAGCACTTGACTCCGAAGCAGAATGGCTAAGCTGACCGCATGCAACAGACAAGTATGATGCTTCAACTCAGGAGTACGTCCAGTATGTCTCCATCAACGGCAAGCAGGTCTCTACTCTCTCAACCTCCAAGGGCCACGAAGCCATGGGCTTCGGCAGCTCCGTTGAGTGCGGCGCCTCGGACTGTGGAACCATTGGTGCTCACCGTAAGTCGCAAAACGCAACCCAAACATGACTTTATACTAACAGAATAATTCAGAGTGGGTTGACACGAAGATCATCCTTGATACTGCCGACCCCAACTACATCCAGACCTTTGGAAAGGGCGAGGGCGTTACTGGTGGCGAGATGACTACAAGCGATGGTGGCAAGACCTGGGTTATTAGCGATGTCAACATCCCATTGTACACATTCTAAGTGATATAGTTTTATTTACCCGGCTAAATCTATAGTCCTGAATTAGATATCTTAGTTGGAAACCCCGCCCCCCTGGCGCTTGCAACTGGGGAATAACAAGACGATCCACCCAGTAAACGGGCGGCCGGAATACATCTCTAATTGCCACACTATATGCAAAGACACGGTTGAAAATGATGACGTGTACAGCTGTGGCTGCAGAAGCTGAGGCCAAGATTATGCAGGCTGTACCGGGACATCACCTGCGAGCCTCCAACCCGACCCCCAACAAAAGGGAAGATTTGAGGCCAGATTTTGAGCGATCTGCACATAATTGTAACGAATTGGGACCGCTTCGCATGGTCTTTGCAGCAAGTATGATGCAGCTCGCGGAAAATGGAGCATTACAAATCGGCTGCTGTTTGCTGATGTACTGGCTTGCTCTGCTGCCCCTCAATCACCAACGTTTCCTATCATAGGCTCTCCATGCCTGGAGGTTCCGTGTCTGCATAAGGGTGGGGAAGATGATAAAAACGTGAAATAACAAAATGTAAGTTACATAAGTGACAGGTCACCCAACGGTATATTTCACAGGTGGTCTGATAGCCAGCCTAGGTTTATAAAACGTAAGTCAGCACTCAATTACCCCCCATCTCGGCAACAACTTCAGCCAAACATTAATCGAAAATTAAACTTCAACTCGCGGCCGTTTTTCATCATGTCTCGGATACCAGAAGCTTCTTCGAGCTGTAATAACTCTTCCGATGCTGTTCATGAGATGAGAAATTCCGGTACTGATGAGCCTGTGGAGTCATCTTCAAACCGCTTCTTGACCACCGATTCTGCCCGCAGTGCTGACAGCGAGAGTCACGACCTGATCAATCTTATGTTGAATATTGAAGCGGATTATTCCTACACCGATAAAAAAAGACTTACAGAAGTCAGCAATCTACTCAGACGTGACAGCGCGCAAGTCAATCGTCAAGATGAACACGAGAGAACTCCCCTCCATATCGCCGCGGAACATGGAATGCTTGAAATAGCGCGAATAATCATCAATTGTGATCATCGGACTCTCCATAAAAAAGATGGAAACATGCGTCAGCCTTTACATGTGGCTTGTAGAGAGGGTAAAACAGAGACAGCGAGGCTTTTCCTGGACGCCGGAGCGGATATCGAAGATAAGCAATACGAAGAGGCAACCGCACTGGGCGATGCCGCCTATCATGGCCGTACAGATGTAGTCAAGCTCCTTCTTGACGGAGACGCCAACACCGAAGTTGCTGATTGGGATGGGTATACTCCTCTTCATTACGCAAGCTCCCAGGGCCATATAGAGGTAGTTCGCTCTATACTCAAACATCCTAAAACACCTAAAACAACCATCGATACACAGGATAAATTTGGCTGGGCCGCGCTGCATATGGCAATTTGGGGAGATCACCCTAATATCGTTTCTTTCTTGCTTGAAGAGGGAGCAGATATGAGCCTCAAAACCGACTTGGGATGGACACCCTTACTTACAGCAACGCCACGGTTTCCACATATCATCAAAATTATACTAAGATACCGCGACGTCCAACTCGAGGTCAGCTTTGGAGATGGGTACACACCACTACTGGAGGCCAGTAGAAAGTCTGTCTTGGAAACAGCAAGCATTTTGATAGAGGCGAAGGCGAACCGCAAAGCCCAGGATAAATATAGAAGAACTGCCCTCCATTTGGCTAGCAAGACTGGAAATGTCGACATGGTAAAACTCCTTTTCCCGTTATTGGACCGGGAGACGTTGAAACATGAATGCCTCGGCGCCAACACTCCACTTCACCTTGCCTGTGGTGCTAGGGAGTCTGACGATCACTCTGAGAGGTCAGATGTGTTTGTTATTTGGGAGGATGAGTATGAAGACGGCCATCATGGTTCCGTGATTCAGTTCTTGTTGGACAAAGGGGCGGATGTACATGCGAAAAATGATGCTGGAGACACACCTCTCCATTATGCGGCAGCAAGCGGCATTTCCAGCAGGATTGAGCCTTTACTAAAGGTGGTCGCCCGTCAGGATATGCTAGCGCAAAATAAAAGGGGTTGGACAGCGCTGCGCTCAGCTTATGAGGGAAAACATCGAGAAATTGCAATGACAGCTTTGTTGGGTTCCAAGCATCTGCCAGAGGCCAATCTTGGAGAAGACAGTATATGGCTAGATGCCGTCAAGTGGGCTGCAAGCCACCCTGCAACCTTTCCTATTGCGAAACTGCTGGTTTCGAAAAGGCCGAATTCAAAACGCCCACAGTCCCTGCCATCAACTGATGACAACTTGATCGAATCCGCGGCAAAATTAGTTGCTCCCGGACCTTCTTTTGATACTGATAAATAACACGCTTAAAGATAAGGATAACCTTGATGCCCTTAATGCCCTTCAGTCGGCATTCAATTCAACCCTGCAGGCGATCCAAGACCGACTCGAAAAGGGTCCAGAGATGGATACCGACAGAAATCGACTTAAGGCGCTCTGGGTGCTCATGGTAACCTTGAGGGGATTTGACATCCAGAGCCTTGTTGACAAAACACTTCGATCCGTAAAGAAAAAGAGGGGCGAGTTGCAAAAGTTGGCGCAGAGCTCAGTCTTGAATACCACGGCTTTGGGTGCAAGGCACCCACGTATACTCCAACATCGGCATAGGGTCGCCGGAGAGATGCACCATCCGGAGGTCCGCGATGCTGAGGCAAGGAACAGCCTGAATTACTTGGCGGAGTTGGAAGATATCCTCCGCGATCCACCTCGCACCCAGTTTCAACCGCACTTCCAAGGTTTCCCCACTCCAGAACGCAGGTCAGATGCTCTCAACAAGCTGTTGCAAGAGTTTGAGGCGACCATTACCATATTTCTTGAAGACAAAGATGAGTCTGGAACTATTACCAGGCATCGGTCAGTGAAAGACATGGTATACGAAATTGGACCGGAGAAGATTGCCGAAGACACTATCAAAGCCATGAGCACTATCAGTGGCAATAATCGCGAGCTTCTAGGCTATGAGGTAAGAAAAGAGACACAGCCCCAATTCACATGGGCACACTTGCCGGCAACAAACGTATGTGTCATCACTGATATTTGAATTGTGTCGTGACTGATAATTTTGTTTAGCTGCTTTGGATGAAGGTAAGGACACACGTCCAGATCGCAGTGTATATTCGTGTTTTGATCTCAACGTAGCGCACTGTTGACTTACTTATCTCACAGGACTTGATCACAAAGATAATGGACAAGGATCCCTATACTGTTCCTCAGTATCATGATGTCAATTCATTTTTCCAGAACAGTTTAGTCCATGTACCGAACAAAAAGTCACGATCACGGTTTTTGAGACCTCGGGCATTGGCAAAGCATCGGGCGAGAAGCGCACGCCATGGAAAAAGCACGATGGTAGACCTCGAAGGTATTTTTAGAGAAGACATTGGAAAGTTCAATTATGAAAGGCTAATAACAGAGATAGATCGAGGCAAAACACCGCATACTGAAGAAGGGGGAAATGTTGCAGCAACCGCTGTCTACGTGAGCGAACTCTAGATGTATCTTTATGGCCTCGATCTAATCTGATATCCTAGATGCCCTATTTCAGCTTCTCGACATCTGATCCCAGCCAAGATGGTTCTAGGGTAAAGGGCACAAATGAGACGGGGGAGCTAAGAGCAGAAACTAGTGCAAGATCATTAGAAGAGGCATACGGAGAGTCAGTCCATGGATCACCAACCCTTGATGAGTGGTACTATCATTTCGGGGAGGATGAAGGATCTAAGAGAGACCGCAACGATCGTAACAAAACGCAAGTGGTTTCCAAGTATCTTGAAACCATCAACACTGAAGATCATGAAGGGCAAGAGAGCTTTTCAATCTTCGATTTGGAAAAGAAACCTGCTCGGAGGGCTACAGTTCTACGAGTCAATCAGCTATGGATTTGGACCATTGCAGACAGTATGTTACATTTCTCATGACTCCATGCTATCCGTCCTAATGACACTTTATACAGAATGGCTTATAACAGCAACATCTCATCACCCTGAACCAAACTCTCCTACTCTAGAAGAGGAAATTCTTAAGCAATTCCGTCAACAAGGACAATCCGCTGGAAGTAGCTTACAGCCAAGATCCGCGACTGATATGAGCAGGTTTATTGTTCAGCATTGTATCGGTTCGTATGACAGACCTCCTTCAAGCGGCTGTCCGGTGTCCATTGGTCAGGCATTTTCTCATTTTCTGAATCGCATTGTGAGTCGCGACCTGCGGCAAATGGCTTGATAACTGACAATGCGATAGGGTAGAGATGAATCAGCAATCTTTGAGGACTTTCGAAACCGAACTGCAAGTTGGCAACGCCGTACAACTGATAAGAGAAAGAAAAAGAGAGAAGACGTTGGCTCATCAGATACAAACAAAACCACCACAAGTTTCCTTTCTCTTCGGGAATCTAAGATGTCGCCAAATGAAGAGATCAGGGATGCGATTAGAAAAACAGAAAGTCTGTTCTGTCACATCAAGGACGTCCGCGACGAGCTTAACATACTTCGATCTGCCGCTCGATACCAAGAGAACGTTCAGAAAGGGCTGACACTTGGAGAAACTCAGACTTCAGAGCTCTTATCAAAGAGCGTTCTTAACGACATCAGAGAAATGGAAGTCGTCGCGGAGAGGATACAATTAGCTGTAGGCTTGTCTCTAATTCCTATAAGCTTCAACTAGGTTGCTAATTTGGAAACAGGTAAACACAACACTATCGCTCCAGCAGAGTGAGATTGCGAATTATCAAGCTACGCTAGCCACCTCGCAAGGGAAGACTGTTATGGCCTTCACGTTCGCCACTGTCCTTTTTGTAAGGCGCCATTGATACCCGTTCCTACCATCACGCAACAAACTAATATCTGCACAGCTTCCCCTATCGTTTCTGTCATCCCTATTCGCGATGGATGTGGCGTCTTTTCAGCAAGCTCCTGCCTGGGCATTTTACATTATTTGTAAGAACATCGCGCGTGTTAGTCACGAAAAAGCTAACAATAGACATCTTAGTCTTTGTCTCACTTGCAGTCTCTGTGTTCCTTGTTTTCATTGCGTTCCATTGGGATGTCATCATTTCAAGTATTACCTGCAGGCTACTCGGTATCGTTGAGTCTATTGGTCTGACTTCATCTCCCCGTTCGACTGAAGGGATATCTGGAGATGCTGGGGCGAGAAGGCCTCTTGGAGGGTCTCATAAACACGATGACATCAGTCCTGTGTAGATACAGCTTTAAATACGTGTCTTACTTAACTAGCTTCATATCAGGTGTATATAAAAGGATTTTAGCAGTTGGCTGAGACATGGCATGGCCTCAAGCGATATTGTGCCTAAGCGCCGGCAATTGACAATAACTTCATTTATGGAAGAAATAAGCACTGGCTTCTGTGACAGGGCACGATCATTGGTGAGTCGTGGTTATGTAAGTATGCATGGCTTTCCCTACCACGGAAACAATTGGCTGAGCATTTCCTGCGACATCAGCCGCACAAGGCTGGCGCTTACGCAAAACAAAGCAAGCAGAGAAATCACTCAGCTTCTTTGGATCTTGGAATGGTCTGTGATAAGAATTAATACTTGAATAAAACATCTAGTTTCCAAATATCTCATCATGGTACGGCTACTTCCAGAAGGGATACTCTATTGCTGACATGTTGACATGTAGCCACTCCGACAATTGTACCCCGACCCCAAAGCGGCTGAGAATCACGCCGCTCCTGCTATGATAGAGCAAGTAAGCAAGAACTCGGTAGTATCAGTCAAACTAACTCTGCCAGCATTGTTGCTGTTCCTGGCCTTGGTCCTCCAGCGAAAGGTGAGGCGAAGCACGCATTCGACACGTGGAGAACTCCATCGGGTCAGAAGGGACGTCTATGGCTGCAGCAAGACCTTCCAGCTCACGTTCCTGATTCTCGGATCTTTGTATATCAGTACAACACGACTGCTGCATATGGTCAAGGCCTAGATGACTTTCGCAGCAAGGCGGATAATCTGCTCGAAGTCATCAATATTGAGAGAAGCCATTGCCCTCACAGACCAATTTTGCTACTTGGCCATAGCATTGGGGGCTTGCTGATCAGCAAGCCCTGATTAACGCCCACAGGAATCCAGGCTACAGCGCCATAAAGGAAGCTTCCACTGGCACTGTCTTTTTTGGAACACCACATGAGCTCGTCACTCAGAAACTTGGTGAAATAGGCACGGCTATTGCCATAGAACTGGGGCATGAAACCCGAGGCGATCTAGTCGTGTCACTGCAGACTGGCAGCGCCTTTTCCGAGCTCGAATCATGGAAGCATCAAGCGCTCGAGTATGACACTGTCTCCTTTTGGGGGTCATCCGATACAGTAAGTAAACTGAACCCGATTCCACAGCTGATTCTCACGTGCTCTTTTTTTCAGATAGTCTCTCGCAACTCAGTTAGTCAGGGATTGCCAGGCGACGTTGCGAAGATTGTCGAACTAGACGCCAGTCACAGAGGGCTCTGCAAGTTTAGCAACTCCAACAAAGACCAGTACAACTTCAAGATGGTGGTTGAGAATATCAAGCGTCTCTACGAATTAGCGGTTGACAAGCCCGAGTCGAAGTATGATGGGTACCCAGATACGTCCGGTGTTGAGACCCCCAGCACTTCAAAGGAATATGGCCAGGACCAACAGCATGGCATATTGGAGGAGATCCAACGTGTCGCACTGAGTACGACCAACGAGACAGAGTAAGTTTTGGTATCTAGTGTTGCACCTGAACTTTCAGTTGAGCAATGAATATAGGCAGTCGATCATGACACCGAGTCAAGAGAGTCGACTCCAAGATGACGAAGCAATTGTTCGAGACTCTCCGAAGATGACTTTCGACCACTCTGCTACTAAAGACGTATCAACTCCTCCAGTATCAGACATGCAAGACCTCCAAATCGCAGAAATCCAGGAAATGATGTCAGAGGCTCAAGACAAGCTTTTTTCCCGAGTGCCCTTTGAGTTACTCGTTCTGTAAGTTACACCCCACGTGTCCCCTTTTCACGCCTTCTGACGGCCTGTCCCGGAAGACAAGAGCCTGTTTTACAAGGCATCCGGTATCTCAACTATCAGAAACCCACCAATGTACAACAAGCAGTACTGTCTGCCCTCACACTTCATCCTCCTCGGAACGTATTCGCTAGTTACCCTCCAGGAACTGGCAAAACCACAGCACTAGCAATGGCTCTTCTGTCGCGCACGTACTACCTTTCGACCACTCAGCCCCAAGCATTGGTAATAGTACCGACTCAATTACTAGTGCGCCAGACGGAGAAGTACATCAAAGAGATGGGCAGATTCTGCGAGGGTCTTGTTATAGAGACTATTACTGCGTCAAGCAAACCAACCGCCAAGGTCGAGGCGAATGTGATTATTGCTACACCTGGCAGCCTTTTGGACAGCATTCGGCGCCATCTGGTCGACACGTCTCAGATGCGATTCCTACTTATGGACGACATCGATTATCTTGTTGATCTCCAAGGACTAAGCCAGCAATGCATTCAAATCGCCAGAAAGTTGCCGGGAACCATCCAATTTCTACTCTTTTCCGATCTATCAACGAGGGCCTCAGACTTTGTAGATGATATGCTCCGGTCCAGTACTTGTGAGAAGCATCAGTTAAGGGCGGTCGAGCTGAATGCCTACAAGATCGTTCACCTGTTTTTCAGGTATAGTGGGGAGCAGGAGAAACTTGATATTATTTGCAAGCTTCCCGGTGTCGCGACGACAAGTACGCTGATTATATTTGTTCAAGTAAGTGATACAATTCTGTTTCTAACGGCGTGCAATTAATTCATCGTCCTGCAGACGAAGTCTTCTGCGTGGCATGTACATCTTGCTCTCGCAACTGAAGGCCACGCCGTAGCGAATTTGCTGGAAGCGGACAAAAGCGAGGGCATAGAAAAGCTATTGAAGAGGTTTCATGACGGAGAGTTCAAGGTCCTTATCACAAAAGATTGCAAGACCCGAGGCCTTGATCTTCCCTCTAGCTCTATGGTCATCAACTACGATATCCCGGATGCCGACGTCTGCCGGTACGTTCGGCAAGTCAGTCGCGCAAGCAAAGCCGGTCGATCTGGCTTTGCAGTGAACCTGGTAAGCGACGAGAAGGAGAAGGAGGCTCTTGAGTCAGTCGCAATATCTCAGGGCTTCAATCTCCGTGAACTTAAGTCGGACGACTGGGACGCAGTTGAGAATTTCTTGAGAGACTGCACTAAGTCGCAACGACGCTAATGATCTACAATTTTCTGCATTTCAGATAATGTATTTAGTCGGATCTGCTATAATTTCTGATAGTAGTTATCTACAGATGGGAAAGAACCATATTTATAACAGAAAGCTGTTTCTTCAGAGACATGAGTTCACGGCTCTAGCGCGACCCATTTTCGGACTGGCCTATCAACGCTGTGTGACCAGCAGCCAAGGTCTAAAATTACTGAGCTATTGATTCACTTGTGCCTCCGTGATTGGCTGCATCGGAAATTTGCTGCCATTGGAGAACCGCCAAGTGAATGCACAGCCTCACGTGAATCAGGTTTTGCTGACGCGCGAGGCCTCACAAATTCTGCTTATTTAGATTCTCTCTAAAGCCCTTGAAGGCCAGGTCTCTTGGCAATTCTTTACTCTCGCTTGCAAGTGACTAACCAATTCTGGAGTTATGGGCGGCTCGGACGAAGAGAATGAGAAGGAGAAAGAGCGCAAGAGGGATATAGTGGGAGACTTTCTGTATGCGTCATTTATTCGTCAGCAGCACCTCGATCTGCTCCGCGATCCTTCCCGCTAGACCCTAGTTCGGTCACTGACATTTTCTCTTATAGGAAAAAGAATCTGAATAAAGGTGAAATAGCATTGAAGCATGCAGTGGGTCTCGGCAGTCAGCCCAATGTCGTCCCTGTAACTGAGCCTGTTGTCGATGGACCACGTCGGCCTGTCGAGGTTGGATGGCATCCTGTCGGCGGATTTGCCGGAAAGTGGTTTGCGGAGGAGACGGGGCTGGGGAAGATGATCACGGAGAAGATCAACAAGTATCCTGATCCGACTCAGCATTGGGCTGTTCTCGTTGGTGACTATGCTCATCAGCTGTGGATGGTGAGTTTGAGCATCAGTCGCGCGGAATGGGATTGGAGCTCATGCGAAACAGGATGAGAACTTTGATGTGATCTACACGAATGCAAAGATTGAGCGAGACGAGTGGCGCACATTTACGGTTGGAGAGACGCGCTTCAATGACGATGCATTAAGGCGAGCTGGTATGTATAAAGACCACCAGATTGACACTGTCCAGCTTTTGAAGGACGTCATACTCATACCAAGGCAACAGGCGAATCAGTGATCCAAAGTATCAGAGAGAGGCAGCCCACCTACAACCTCATAACCAATAATTGCCAGACGTACGTCCTCCAGCTCCTCGACGCCATTAAGGTTGGCGTGAATAAAGAGTTCGGCACGACCCTGGCTGTCTACGAGCGAGTTTTTGGACCAGGCAAGATCAAGGATCTCTTTGAGGGCGAAGAGAAGCCAGAGGATCAGCAACAGCACCAGATAGAGCAGGGAGGAGAACCTGGAGTAGAGCCAGGAACGCAACAACCGATGCATCCGGGCAGATCGGATACAGTCAACCTGGCACAGGACGTCATGAACCAGAATACCAATCAACTTGACACTGAAAGGGAGATGGAGAGGCATGAAGATGAGAAGGACGAGAAGGAGAAGAAGAAGAAGGGATTCTTCTCCCGGTTTAAGCGAAGCAATAGTTAGCTTGGCGTTGTAGATGAGGTTTGAGAATTCAATATACCACTTCGAATACAATTCCGCAGTTCCTCCTGTGATTATGGCAGGGGCTCGTGTGCAGGTCGAATCCGCGGATTCCAGATACTCTACTTGTTTCCATAGCCAACCCTTCCAGCTAGACGTCACAAGGCATACTCGAGAACGTGAGGCTTTCCGGGCGAAGCACTATCTGCGAGGGCTTTTGCGCAGCATCGCATCCGTCTCGTATTATTATTCGACTGGTCATCAACAACTTCTGGTTTACCCTTTTTGGGGGATCAATTATAGAGTTCAAAGCCTGTCAGTCCCAACAAAGCACAGAGGAACAGAAGGTGACTACGTATCGGAGTGTTTATTAATTATATTGATGAACATCCCACGCTGAGGTAAGATGGAGAGGGATTAAATCTTTGCCAGCTCCTGAATTACTTCTTCTGAATCAACATCTCCTGAGTGATGCGATCAAGGATCTCCTCATCACTGTACGCCTCCTGGTTCATATCATTCCACGCCTTGAGCAGAACCGCATCATCCAGCTCAAAGTACCTACTGTGTTGAACCACAGCAAGGTTGCCGCCCTGAGACGGATCAGCCAAGAAATAGGCAACGCACTTGGCCACAGCCTCTGCAGGCTGCACCACAATCCCGAGTTTGTCCGCAAGAGGTCTGACTGGCTTGAGGATAGGGGTCTCGGTCCAAGAGGGCGCAATCGTGTTAACTCGTATGCCAACCTTGTTTGCCTTGAAGGCGGCGTTGATGGCTCGCCCAAAGCCAACGATCCCATGCTTGGAGGCGGAGTAGTCAATTGCTCTCTCACGCTGCAGAGCGCTGGTCGAGGCCGTGAAGGTGATAGTACCGAAGTCAGGCTGCTTCTTCATGTAGTAGATGGCGAGAGTGGCCGTGTTGACATTGCCTTTGAAGGTGATATCGTAGGTTCTGCTTTGAAGGCTCAAGGAGATCGCCGTTCTCATCGACAACGCCAGAGAAGTAGTCGGCGGTGGGGCCGATGCCAGCGTTTGCATGGACATGATCAACACGGTCGTACTTCTCGTAGGTTGTCTTGAACAGGTTAATCAGATCCTTCCAGACACTAATGTCGGTCTTAATAAAGGTGAAGTCCCCTTTGAGGCCGTCTTTAAGAGGAGGCTGAATATCACCGCCGACTACAGAGGCCCCGAGACCGAGGAGGAGTTTGACGGTAGCGAGGCCGATTCCAGATGAACATCCTGCAGGTTCATATTAGAGGTGCATGAGAGTATATAATAGAAGACGGTGTTGCATACCAGTGACGACGACAGCCATGTCCTCATCCTTGAAAGTGAATTCGGCAGCCATGACTGTAGATAAGTTGATGATTTTGGTGTGAGTGTAAGTAGCAGAGTGAAGTGAAGTGCAAATAAATGTCCGAAGTAGTTGAGACTGATCTCATAAATGAACACCAAGGAGAACTCATATTTATATATATTATCATGTTACCAGTCAATGTATACATTGCAGTACGAGACACAAGACTCTAGCTGAAGTTATGGCCAAGCATGGTTATAGTTTCGGGGCCATCTGCTTAATTCCGTGGACCTGCATAGTCCGCATAGCCCTTCCAGTCCGTGACCCCGTGTAATCCGCAGAGTCCATGCCAGTTTCAATGCGGAGTCTACCCATTCTCGACCTGTGAGCCTTACTAGTCTCGATTTAGTCGGCGGACTTCTGGAATTATCGGTAAGTAATTGCTTTAAAGACGTGGTAAGTGTAACAGTATCTCATGTTTCAGTAGAACTCGGTAATGCCGGCACTGCCCTATACTGTAGTAATCTGAAGGCCGTCCTGGAATAATTCCCATTGGCTGGTTGATACGGTGACGGTAAAGATCTAACATCCAGAAAATACTGTATCGTTATTACTTAAGTGAGGGTATGTGTTATTGGCGAAGATAGCATGGACCTATAAACATTCTGCAGCATTTCACAATGTAATGGCGTATCTCATAAGGCTGATTCGGATTTGACTTCAAGGGCAGGGAATAATCTACAAGTGTCACCGGTGAAATACGGAGGGAGTTGGGCAAACGCTTGTTGGTTAACTTACGCCGGTTTGATTTGGGGTCATGAGATAATTTTATCGCGTTCATCCGCTCCAGCAGGCTTGTCGACGAGAACGTAATACTGCCTGACACCAGATGAATCGCGAAACAGTTACGGCGGAAAAGGATTTATAAGTACGAGCATCAGGGATCGACGATTTCATTGATATCATGAGTATCCTTCGCTTTTGCCACCTTTGGAGCCTGCAAGTCCTTCGCCAGTCTCCATCGGGCATTTCTTTGAGGTTCCTGGCCGTCGAGCTCTGCGAAGCTTGACGATGAGATCTTGCAACTAAATCAACATCATCAACGCGCATCTTTGACGGCTAACTCAGTAAAAAACGTTGTTGATAAGAAGCGACTTATCGATTGATACATCAACGAACATGGCACCGAGCCCGGCATCATGCAGCTTCTCAAACTGAGAACAAATAATCCTGAAGGATATTTCATGGCTTCCAAATCAGTGCGTATTCTTATATTCGAAATGCTACTCTGGTATGATGACCTCGATTGATTAGCAGGTTGGCGGCTCATAAGAACCGCGCCATTACTCTTTCTCCCTCCTGCTGCAACATGAGCTTCGCATACAAGCACATTTTCTCTCCGCCAAGTCTCCCATTAGAAAATATGCCTTACTATTAAACTAAATAATGACGAACTCTAATCAACGGCGGTCTCAGGGGATATAAGGACCCTTCAATTCTTCGTGGTCACTTCAGTTGAGCCGATGAGGCTCTGGTCTCGAAAGCTTCACCGTATTCCAGTGATCCCTATAATGCCATGATTCAGATGAGTATTGCATGTCAGCTCCGGAAGGGTCAATTATATCCCGAGCGAGGAAGAGTTCTCGCCGATGTGACGGAGTCCAATTATGACTAGAGTCGGAGAAATCCATGTCGACATCGGCGTTCGGGAGAGGGGGCTCGCAGACATCACCTTGCCCAAGCTTTTCATAAAGACTTGGAAGCTCTGCGAGAGCTTGCAGATGCTCACAGGGTTAGCCAATAGCCTAACGAGGCTAAACCACTGGTAGACTTCTGACACCTCAGAAGGACTGCTGAAGGGGGCTCTTTCAATTCTAGAGGCATACATTGCTTTACGGTTATCAGGCTAAATGTCTTCAATAGGCGTGCATTTGCTTTTCTCTTCTCCCAGAAAGGCATCGAACCCATACACATACACTCTATTTTTTGGTCTCTAAGTCGTCTATCCCCATTGATCGGATATCATATTCTTTGTTGCATTCTGCAGCTTGGCTTCGGTCCCGAGAATACAAGATATGTCTTGGCAATCAAAGGTCTGGACTACAGGCAGATATGAAGTCACGAAGGATCATTTTATTGCCGTCGCATCCGTGCTGGCCAATTGGGTCTTCTCACTTTAATGGCGCAGGTTGTTTCGGATGAGGTGCGATTCCTGTCACCTTGAGGCATTTCTCGAGCTGAACCAATCGTCCTGCCCAAAGCAGATAGCTGTTTGTTCAGTGGCTCGAGTCAGCATGGTTGAGATATCTCCGACGCCTGGCTACAGTGATTCAAGCATTTTCGTATTATGGGCGTACTATTGATATAAAACATCAACATCTGTTCAGCAAAGTCAAGTCAATTTACTCATCTGCCTATTTCACAGCTTAACCAAGTTTTTACATAAAGCAATCTCCTCCAAAATGAGTCAAACCAGTCTTGTCGAATCGAGTTCTTCCGGAGAAGCTCCTCGCAATGCATTGTCACTCCGACTACGGAGGTAGGTCTCAAAAGTCTTTGCCCAAGATGACTTCCGCCACAATTGCTAATCCCTATAAGGTACATAGATATACAAGAGAGATAAGAGAGATAAGAGAGATATAGGTTAACTGCCTTATAGAAGCCTTATAGCTACAGGCTATCTAGGGGATCTTTCTGAATCAATTACTGGCTACAGCTGCTATGATTTAATTGTGATTTAGTGAGTGTAATTTCGCTAGATGTACCTCTAGTATCTTATTAGAAGTGGACCCATGAGCCACAGTCATCTTGGGCAAAGACTTTTGAGACCTACCTCCGTAGAGGCGCCTCTCTTCTCCCAGGCATCCATTTTCCCCAAACAGTCTTTCAACATTCAGGGCCGCTATGTATACGAAACAGAAACCAGCCCAGCCACGCCAATTTATCACATCTCCAGTCGTAATACTCAAGCCGGTAATCCATGGCAGTCGCAAATCTGCCGACTTCTGCCCAGCGAAGTTCGTCGGCTTAGTGAGGTTACCGGAAACGACGCCTTCATCAGATACGACGATGATCTGACACTCTACTCTGGAGAAAAGATGAACATCCCTTTCACTTTCGCTGCTGGTCTTGGCCCCACGACGCTCATTGTTATCAGAGGGCAGAAGAGAGGCACTATCCAAGGAAGTATCGTGATGGAGAAATCGGGCCGGTCATGCAAGTTTTACCACATGATTCCCATCAAGCGCGCCTTGACCAAGGTAGAAGAGGACAAGATGCAGGCTCTTATGCTCAAGCGTGGATATCGTGACTCAGATGATTGGAAGAAAAAGCTTTTGTTGACGGTGCAGGAGAACTCGACCAAGGTGACAGAGTGGATCGATGAGTATGGAACTGTTGTTGCTGTTGAGAGAGATGATACGTTGGAGTTCTCCGGGGAGATACAAACGGAGAAGAAGGATCTTGTTGTTGCTTGCTGGGCATTCAAGGGATTTGTACTCGAAAAGACCACATAGATACATATTGACCGGCCAAGCCAATTGCCCAACTCAGTCTTATGTGGTGAACTCGTTTTTGGCGATAGATTCGACTGCAAACAAAAGGTCTCGCTCACAACTCATATCATGCGAGGTTAGTGCTGTTTACATCAACCATGAGGACTACAACCGGAAGAAAAGACAAAAGCGTTTTGGACAAGTTTGAGACTCCATCGAGCTATGCATTATTGTCATAACTATGCTATTATACTAAAAACCCAATTACGAGACGCTGTCCATATAGATCTTCCCTCTATACCGTCTGTAACCTAATATGCAAAAACCACTCCCTCTATGCGCCGATTCTATTTTTACAAATTCCCCGATTACCAAGCAAGGTCCTTGGCTATTTTACCACACGAGAGGCCAGAGCAGGAAGAGTATAGACTCTCATCTTGCTCAGTCTTGGTAGCAGACTTGTCCAGAATCTGCTGGGCGGGTCTAATCTCACGGCCAGTAACACCCTCGAGCTTGCGGTGGTGTTCGACTAGTTGATACACTTGGTTCTGGAATTGAAGAGGGGTCTGGTCAACGAGGACGCCGGCGCGGAGGTTCTTCTCGGCGGGGGCTTCTTGCTCGCTGGCTGTTTGCTGGAGAATCTCCTCGACCTTCTTGAAGTCGGATTCGCTGGCGCTCTTGTGGCGGTAGACTTCATATTGTAGTTGGGACTTTGTGGCTGATGTAGGGACACATCGCAAGAGGAAGAAGAAATGAGGGCTGAATCGGTTAGTCTTTGCTCGTTGCAATTTAGTTGGTGGGGAACTTACGAGAGGGTCATGGAGGCATTAGGGAAGAAGAAGTCGTTGACAACAGATTTCTTCTCAGTGGCGTTCTCAAAGTTATCAATGTTGCTACCAGTGCAAGACTTGTCGGCCAATGTCTTCCAGTTGAAGCTGCTGGTGTCTTGCTTGACGTGATCAAACTTGTAGTCGTCAAAGTTGAAAGATCCGTGGTTGGCTGTTTGGCTGAGATCTTCGCTCCATGGGTTTTCAGGTACGGCCTTGGCATCCATGTTGATCCAAACAAAGCCCTTGGCGTCGACGTGAGTGTGAAGAGGGAAGAGACCGTTCTTGGAGCGATCAAAGCCAGGAAGATCCTGATACAGAGGGGCCTTGGCAAGCTGACCGTTCATACCGTAAGACCAACCGTGGTACTTGCAGGACAAGACGTTGTTCTGGCCGTTATCCTTGACAACAACGGGAAAAGCACGGTGACGGCAGATGTTGTGAAAGCCTCTGATGGTACCCTCTGCATTTCGGATGAGGAAGAAGTCGAAACCAGCCTCAGCGTATCGAACCCAGGCGCCAGTCTGGTCGAAGCGCATCTTGTGAGTAAGCAGGATCCATTTCTTTGAGAAGATAGCTCTTCGCTCAAGTTCGTAGATGTCGTCTGACTTGTACCATGTTGAGGGGAGGGGTTGAGTGAGGGGTGCAGCAGCGGGAATGGCTCTTGAGATAAGGTTTTCCTTTTGCGGTTTAGATAGTGTCTTCGCGATGAGGGCGATGGCAGCCGCTATGGCGAAGAAGATGAGTGTACCGAGAGTCAACATGTTTGTTGCTGGTAGGTCAGAGTACCTTGAGTGATGGATGTTTACCGATCAACTGCTGGGGAGGGGAAACATGTCAATCTATATATTTGCTACGTGTGTCATTGATCTAGACCCGGCCGACATTCTGTTCCCATGGTCGACGCCACTTTCGCCCAAACAACAATAGAATGATTGCAAGATAAACGGGCATCCCGCTAAGCAACCGGTCATGTGATCGGTGATAAGGACATTTCTTCTAGTGCCAGTGACAAATGTCATTGACGGGATTGGGCGCAGATCAAGTGGGCCATGGAGTTTGCTTCCGCGCTTGAACGGTTCTACGCCGTCAACCCCGGGTCACATTCCCCTCTTGTATCGAAGCAATGTCGCAGCGACGCATCAGCTGGTTGAAGCCATCCGCGGTACTTGTATTACAATTTCCTATCGCGTTCTAGGTTATCGCACCCCGCATCTCTCGACCTCCGCATTGAGCTCAGAGATACCGGACTTTTGTGTCCGTGCCCCGATGGTTTTGGTCCCCATATCGGGTGACGCAACCTTGTTCGGCATCGGTAAATCGCAGCCGGTTGCGGGGGGGGGTTTCCTCTTTGCTATCTCTGGTTTCAACCAACAGCGCGTGTGTGCGTGGCACGGCATTTTAATGGCTTCTAGATAACGGACCTGACATTTTGGTGTTCTGGGCCTTTTCTAGAATATTAATGTTACATAAATATGCATCGCTTCCCGGAGCACCACCCGCCGCTATGCCATTAAACGGTAGCTTGCCGGCGACTGACAGCTCAGAAGGCACCAGCTGACTTCCATGGCGGCCCAATGCTTGACAACGCCGTTGCATTTGTCCAAACACGGCTTCGTCTGCATGGAAGTAAGTTTCTGGTGTTGGGGGGTAAAAGCAATAAGGATCTGCCGTCGGTCTGCTTCCATCAACAACATTCATGGACTACTGGTATTTATTTTCTGTCGCGCGATAAGATCCCGAGATCGGCCATTCCATTCTCCGCAATGGTATAAATACCCAGGGCGCACGGCGATAAGCTTTCAGCTACAGAAGACAGATTGCAAAGCCCCATCCTCTGGCGATCTCGCATCGGACATGTACGGTGACTTGATGAGACAATTGACAAGGGCCTCATCTGCTTTCAGTTCCGTGCATGGTTATAAAGAGCTTGTTTAGAACTGTGTATCGGTGAGCGCTAATTGATCTGACAAAAGACTGAAGGTATGTAAGTTGTTATCGTCAAGTTCTGGATAGTTGACAGCATACAAAGAATGATTGACCATGGTTGCAGCCGCTGGAACGACGATACCATGCTAGCCAATAAGAGTGGATATTATTACAAGCCATGCTAACCCAGGCCAATATGTTCGGATGATGTTTATTGTTCCTTTCGTTGTCATGACTTGATCATGATGAAATCAAACGTTGTAGAAGGCATACTCGTCGAGATCTTTGTTTTATGGAGCTACAGCCCTGATTGGACAATAACCTAGCTGAATTTTGCTTTCTTCATCTTGAGCTATGTCTGGCCGCCAGTTCCCACTCTCGGATCATGTTTGAATGACTTCCTGTTAAATAAAGACGCTCAACAATCGCTCATCACCATGCTCAATGTACAGATCTCCCTAACGTTAAGTCCATGCACAGGAGTTTGCAATCCTGACACCTATTGATCCAGGATATCCAACTATAGTAAGCACCCCATGAAATGTTCTATGGGATGAGTTGCATCCAGTATATTTGGTTACGGAACCCTGTTAGTATTAACTCTGCATACCCTTGATCCTGGAGGGCACAGCTTAAAGCCGTTCCGTCAATTGGGGAACTTGTCATTTTCTAGTTACCCTAAGAACACCAAACAAAATTTTCACTTTGTAAGTCAACAGAGTGGGATTTTCAACGATATCAGGCTATCAAGATGATCATGCTGTAACTAACTCGAGGCGCAGGCATTCCGGCGTCACAAGACTTGAGATAGTTAACAGTTTCTCTCATGACATTTTCTCTCGTGATATAGACATCATTCACATAAATACTAAGCAGTAAAGTGAGTATTGCTTGGTTCATTATGGCTACGTGGGTAACAATTGAGAGCGATGAGGTGACACGGAAATGCAAGACTGTGTGAAGATAATAATATGTATTGGTCTTCCAATTCAATGGAAGTACTCTATCTAAAGGACTCCGAAGCCGCTTAATAATGTATGTAACGAAGAAAGATTAACCCAGTGAGTTGATCCATGAAACCAGGCCGATATCCATTGATCTGATCTTATTAAATGCCACTGGGAGCAAAGCTGATGACAACGCTGCCAATTTACTTGGCGCAGACCTTGGCGTACAGGTTGACGGGGCTAGGGCAGCCGTAGACCTTCTTCATGCTGGGGGTGCTGTAGCACTTGGCATCGTTGGCCTTGCAGTCGAACTTCTCGCAACCCTCACCAGGGCTCAAGATGTTGTGCTTGTCAGCGAAGGGGTTGCCGTACTCAGTGCTGAACTCGTCTGAAGAGGAATGTTAGTGGTGTCATGCAATCAAGGTAGAAGGGAAGACGTACAGTAAACGTTGTTGGGTTGAGACTCGGAAGAGTAGCCGAAGAAGAGAGGCTTGGTAAGAGTTCGGGTGGTGGCGATCTTGATCGTAGAACCGGAAGCACGGAGATCCTCAGAGAATCGCTGGCCGGGCTTGACAGTGGTCAAGGGGCCGGGAGCACCGCCGCCATAGGGGAAGGACTGGACGTAGATGGTGTTGGTGCAGTCATTGATGACATTGGCCTTGTTGGCAGCAGCAGCAGAACCGAAGACGGCGGCGAGGGCGGTGAAAGCAGCGAACTTCATGTTGATGGTTTAGAGTTTGGTGGGATGAAAAGGTTTGAGATGTGAGGGGTTGTGATGTAGAAGATTGAGAGTGAATGATGAGATGAGATGATTGATTGAACTAAACAGGAGCTGGGTAAATATATGCCTTTATATTATGTGAGAATTGGGATCTGACCTCTGGGCTTCTGGAATAGGATACGAAGTCTGGTGCATTAGCTGCGCCCTAATATCACCTATACGAAGTATGATCCATCGTCTTGTCCGGAGAAACTCTGGGCTCGTGATATTTCTGCGGGGTTGTCAAGATCAGCAAATGCAAGGAAATGCAGCCCAGCAGTGCAGTGGACTTGCATGCCGAAACATCCGACTGCTCTGTGCGTCATGTTATTATCGCATGGATTCTTTGCATTAAGAATTATGCTTAGCTCGTATTCACAGGGCGGGTGGGTTATTATTAGATGAGCCAGGGGGATGATCATGGCCCTACCCGTGCATCGTCCGCCCCCGCTAGTGCTGAATTGGGATTATGCTTCTTTGTTGAGAGGTAGGGGGATTCTGCGATCGAACATTTCGACGTAATGGTCACAGCATGGTTCACAAGGACGGGTATGTCATTTGTTCCTGACTCTGTGATTAGGTAGATCGGTGAATTAATCCCAGCCTCAGCCGTGTAGTGCATGCACAGAGAGGACAGTGACGACATTGTGCATCTTTGGTGAACAGGTCTAACGTTAGTAGACAGGCAGTCTCACCGCATTGTTAGTATGAGTAAGACTGACCGCTCAAACGTACAGGCGTTGTAAAAATACGAACTGTCTATTCATGCATTTCTTCCAATGCTATCATGAACTCATTTCCAGAAGGAACCAGACGAGACACAGACCAGAAAGCTCAACAGAAATGCCGTGCCGAGCCAAGCCATTACGGGACTACCAAATCTTGAAAAAAGTGGCAGCTCGAGCGGGTCTGGACGTCATTCGTGGACGCCGAGGCGGGGGAGGCTGGGCTTTGAGACACCGTCAAGTCCGGCAGACACTGAAAAACTTGCCGTAATTTAAAGCCGAGGGTGGAACCATCAGTGCTCGGAGTCTCGCGCACGAGCTGCAACTACTGTAACTATAGGGTATTTTTCACACAAGTTCAACGTGACCATGACGCTCTTTTGCACTGGGGTGTTGTTTTGAGTCCATGGTTCGTGTTGTATCCGTAGTTCGTATTGCAATTAACTCTCACCGTTAGGGTAACCTGCTCGTTATAGAAGTGTGAGAAAAGAAGGTAATTGACCGACTTCCGAGCCTAACAATTGATCCCGTGTGCAGCCTCAAGGGTGTATCGTTACATCACACCACTAACTTTTAGTTATCTTTTTAGCCAGTGAGCACCTTTATGGGTAATTCCTGCGTGGCTGAGGAGCTTTAAGTGTATGCATGATCAGCTTACTGCGTCAACAGCCTCATTACCAATTTATACATTTGCACTGATAAAATTCCCTAATAATTGTCTGTATTCATAATCTAGGTCTTGTCAATTGACATCATCGACGCCCGCTGACTAAAACTAAATTGTGCCGATTATTTAAAATTACTACACGGAATGCGACCAATCGTCTAATTCACTCAGTGAGACGCGACATTGCCTAGACGAGCGCGCGTTAAGCTTAAAGCTAATGCAATGGTTTTTAAACAAAGTCGAGTTGCACCAGGGACCTGGCTACTGTCTAGAGACCATCAGCAACATTTACAGCATGTATAACTATCCTGAAAGGTGAAAACCCTAATTGTACTATTATATTACTTAATTTTTTCATACAACATATAGTAACAGAGAGGTCATTTTGTATTTACAATAAAATAAGGCAATTCCAATAACGCAGTTAGTGAATTTACGTATAGGAGTTATTTACAATTAAGTGGTAATAAAGCAGGGAGCGACCTCTAATACCATTGAGCATTTCCGCTGCTCCCAATTACATCCAATTTAACTATCTCCAGTGTACAGACAAAGACGCTAACTTTGAAGAGTAGGGGAACCCCTGGTTCTTCAACTGTCATTGACTTGACACGAAAAATACCATCACCGGATCATGTCAGAGGCAACGATATGGCCAAAAGTCATCACACTTCCAATAATTGCCCTCAGATCCAGGATACCTGGTTCCAAAACAACTAGGTTCCCTATCGCGTACAAACCGTCGATACGTTCACCTTGTTTCTTCAGAACCTTCACGCGCTCATTGGTAGCGAGACTGCTTATGCTCCCAGTATCGCTAGAGCATATCTCTGCTGTGTAGAAAGGATCTTGTTCGATGGTGCCTAACTTGAGATGCGGCTATCGCTCGCATCGGTACAAGTTTAATGGTATGGATTGAGACCGCGTTAAGAGTCTTGGTTAAAGTCATTCAACGGGCTCCGATTGCAATACTCAAGAATTCTCTACAAATCCATCAATATGGCTAACAACGGTTCGAGGCTTGAACCCTTAGATAAGGCTGGCGGCCTGGCGGAGCATTTAGACGTGAAGGCAAGCAAGAGACGGCCCAACATTCACTTTCTGTGGTGACGGGAACCAGCAATGATACGGTGATGAGTGGGAGGATTTTCTCCACTTCTCACCACCGTGTCTCACCCAGCGTCATAGTACCCTCCAAAATCATCCAACTACTCCGTACCGTCACCAGGACTGACCAATCCAAGCCTTATATTGCAAAGAACCCAGTCCCCACCGCTAGGATATAAGCTCTTCTCAGCTTTAAAAAGTGTCTATCTGAAGATATTGGCTTCTGTCTGACGCAGTCAGCCCTACAGGTACAGATTCCATCACCGAAACATTCGCGAGGTGATTGAAGGCGCCAGTTTCTTCTAACTGAACCGATAGAGACTGAGAGACATCAACGCTTATTGAGAGCACTAGCGTCTTGATACTGGAACCTTTGTCTTGTATGCCTCCATGTTCCAACGACTGCCCGTGCTCCTTCGATGGACAAAGGCGGCTGTAGCAGAGTGGCCAACAGAGACCAAGATGATGCTACGGGAGTAGTCGTCGATTGCGGTGCATGTATCAGACCCTATACATCACGACCAATTTGTAGTAAAATTATAGATTACTGGCAAAAGCCTGCTTCCTATCTCTTCGTGTCTTCCTTTCCGTATCTCGACTTCGGTCAGATAAACAATCTTCTTTAGGTCAAAGAAGCTTTACCAGCGCTGTCGTTGCTGGCACAGATATGACAGGAGGAGTATTCTGCAATATCCTGCAATACCATTAGACTACTCTGCCATCTGGCAATCACCTGTTCTGTGTTCTTCATAAAAGCAAAGCCCAGTCAACGATATTCTCATGTCCACCACGTGGCCCAACGATGTGCTCAGATCCTCACTCGAGGAGGACAACTTTGATGCATTGATTGACTTCGGTACTCCTGAGCTACTACCTTCACCAGATTTATTGAGTAACCCCCCGTGACTGCTTCTCTTTACACCAAACTACGAGAATATTGTCGCTGCTACGGATACCCATTATCTAGCGCAACAGTCTCGGTCATCGTGTGTGAGCATGCCTCTCAGAATCACAACAGTAACGACAAGCGCGCCGGCTTGATTTATAATAAAAACAACGCTACTCCGAAGACAGACCATGATTACTAAACACAAATCAAAATCTCAGTAATCATCAAACTCTATGTACTGAGCACCGTGTTATCACAGAGCTGCATTTCGTATCATTGGAGTTAATGCTAAGGGCGGAACAGTCGGAACATTCAAAACCTACATTTTTGCCGAGGTTTGACTACTTGCCGCCAAGGCGATTCATGTAAATTCCCCACAACGCTATGAGCTAGCACTTCTACTTATATTATATGTTCTTTCTCATATCAGGTTATTGCGTGAGAGAAAGGCCAAAGCGAGATCTTCTTCCAATAGCATAATTCTTTCCGGTCGCTTAACACCAACGCTGCAGTCATGTCAAACTCACATCTGCCCAATCCTCATCCAGATGTTACTCCAACATGGAGACCTTATAAATTCCCTAGAATCTCATTGCTTGATGCGATCAAAATGAGTTCAGTTGCAGACTCCGATGGAAAGAGATATAATGGTAGCGTCCCACCGGACTGGTGCGGAAATGGTGCGTCATTGACCATACATGTATCAACTATATCGTATTAATCATAGACTTGTAGGTGGCCGGCGACTGGCAGCCCACGGTGGGTATTGTGCCACAGTTCTGATGATGACAGCACAGCAATATCTTCATGACCAGAACGGGGCCCAAGGAAACATGGAGCCTCTCAACATGTCGGTGGAGTATCTCGAACCGTTGCCTCAGGGTCGTTTCGAGATTGCCCTTGAAACTTTGAGTACAGGTAAACGTACTTCGACAGTTGAGGCCAGGCTTAAATCGTTGGAAGCCCATGAAGACAAGCTCTGCACGATTGTCATAGTAAGGCTCGGTATATTGAAAGACGAGGGTCACGTCACCAACATACAGCCTCCAGTCTGGCCATTGCCAGATCGAACAAAGGATTGTGCCCGATGGTCAGATGCAAGCTATTATTACATGAATCCCCCCGCGTCAACAGTAAGGATGTGGACACCCAGTGGCGAGAACGTGCCTCTGTGGAGTGAAAGATTTGGAGGCCAGAATACCAGATATCAGTGGGTGAAACTGGATAATGAGAAGAAATTCGGATTGGAGCACTTGCCAGTATTGGCGGACTTGGTAACCACTACATGTTCACTGTGTTGTGACTCAAGCTAACATATTTTACACTACAGGTCCCCCCCATCTTCCTCAACTATACCGAGAATGGGATGGAGGCCGCCAGCAGTTGGGGTATACCCACCACCGCTCTCAACATCATGTTCCGGTCTGAGGTTACTCGGCAGGACTGCCTTCTGACCCGAACCACAATGAAGAGATTGCACGGTGGGCGGTTTGATATGAACATTGAGATACTCAATGAAGATGGAAAGCTACTTGCTTCTTGCGTCCAGATTTGTTCTGTTATACCTCTTGAAAAGTCTAGTTCTCAAGCTGGAGGAAAGCTGTAGACAACCTACGGCAAAAAGAGGGCAAGTAGTAATTAGTACAATTCAAAAAGATTCAAGGTCAATAAAGATATAAGGTTAAAATACTGATTCTAATATTGTTATATATAGGCTTGGTATACATAAGCCAAGCCCTTGATGTTTGGATTAAGTAAAGGTTTAATCTAATTGGTGCTTGCAGAGATTGCGGGGGAAAACAGCTCACTTGTTCCGATGCGCTGATTGTTTAACCTTTCACAAATTCAACATCTCGCCTTTGTCATCCTATGGAGAAAGGAACTCGACGTAACATATTGAAGACGGGATATCCCCGGCAACGAGCCGTCGCAGCATGTTTTACATGTTGTGAACGGATGTAAATGGTGTAGTCCCTCCACGCCCCGACTTCGGTAGCATGGTTGATCCTTCTACTTACATTTCCCTGAAGCGATAACTTGCGACCAGCTTGTTCCTCCTGTGAACGGATTGGAGCCTGATGCGAGTATACCAGACAAGATGCTTCATCATTCGATCCCGTATCGCTGCAGATTCTCGAACAATTATCCGTGAGATAAGAACGGTAGTCGTTCTTGTTATGACAGTCGAAACTGTGCCTATGTTGGTAGATAAGGTCATAAGAGTCAAAGGAATTCTGACTGTACTGACCATAGCTGTGGTGGTCTTGATGTTCTTTGTTACGAAGACGGTTTTGGTGCTGGGTTGGAGTCACAGTGGAGGTGACAGTGCTTTGGATGTAGGTAGAGCAGAAAGCGGATCCTTGGCCTTATTTTTCTGAAATGCTTAATTATCTAGATCGGTGGATTTGCAGACTACAGAAAGAGGCGATGTTAGTTGAGAGGATTGAAAAGCGATGGTTTGCTTTTTTTGTGTACCTGCTCTTTGGTCAAGAGAGTTTCTCTTAAACATCAAGTCCGAGATCCCTCCATTTGAGCTATCGCTGTACCTCTCAGTGACAGCGGGTAATGCGCTTCCTGCACTGACAAACAGCAGTGCTAGCGTTTTCATTAATGAGACCATCTTCGCTGAACAGAAATATCAAAAGAATGGAGTATATTGCAAGATAACTAGGTATAAGACTTCATGACTGACAAACTCTTGAGGTGTATAAGATTATGCTCGGACTCTACACATTCATGCCTTCTTGTGTTTCAGCTGTCAACGAGTAAGCCCTCTCTAATAGTTTAATTGTTGTTTAGGCTTGATTCTGTTCTGGGTTTTTAAAATGGAGCTATCCCGCCTTAGCCAGTCGCTATATGCTGGTAAATGGCCAGACACATCCAATAGTCCGCTGTCACAGGAATGGGGAGGCTTGAACTAGCTCAAATGTGGTGATTTTAGTTGAGTTGAAATGTCGTATTGAGCTGTCCATAATTTGATGGTGCTTGGTGTCCTGACGTACACCGACTTCCTAAGTGAATTATGAGTTGGTACATAGATACTGCGGCTGTTCACCTTGCCAAAAGCTTAGAGATAACGGCCCTATTTTCAAGGCATTCTTGAATCGAGACAGAAATGAATTCTCATTAATGGGAGATATAATAAATAAGAAAGTCCTAAAACTTAAAGAAGGGCTAAAAGGCCCACAAGAAGAGAAAGTAGACCAGAGGCCTGCTTGATAGCGCCACTGATAACTGGAACAGTGCTGGGGGAAGAGCCTTTAGAACCAGAGGCACCAGAACCCTCTGTGTCTCCTTGAGAACCGGAGCTGGAACCTCCGCTTGAACCACCACCGCCGCCTCCACTGGAACCTCCACTTGAACCTCCGTTCGAGCCTGAGCTGGACCCTCCACTCGAGCCCGAACTTGACCCTCCACTGGAGCCACCATTGGGGCTTGGATGATAGCCTCCTCCGGAGCCTCCATGAGGAACAGTGGAGTTCCAGCTGATACCGTGGTGGGGTTTAACAACGGCCTGCTGAGAAGGACATTCGAATGTGTCGCAGGTAGGAACTTGGTTGTTGCAGTTATCAGGCGTACCCCAAGACTTCTCCCAAGGCTGATAGCTAATCTTGCCTTGAGCGCAAGTCGTGCAATCTGATGGAACAAAGAAAGACTTGTAGTTATACCAATCTGGGCATTGTTGAGGCTTGTAAACATTGAGGCTGGCGCATCTGCCGGCTGAGCAGAGGTGGGGAATATACTGTTGACCACCAGGGCAGGGTTCAGAGATATAAACCCATTGACCGTCACAGCCACTGCCGTTGATCTCGACAAAAATGTAGACGGCAACGTTGTTCGAGCTGCTTGAATGGCATTTCCCCTCAACGCATACCAGAGTGGCGGTGACAACCTCGGTGGCTATGCTTTCACCGCTAGCGACAGTGGTGAACGTGGTAACAATGGTCTCCTGGTTTGTTACTGTTTGGGTGACAGACTCAGTAAGAGAGACAACAGCCTCGGCCCTAGCGTAAAGTGTAAGAAGGATATTGCTAGCGACGGCCTGGCGGGCTCGAAGCTTGTTCCCGACTTCACCTCCACAGAATTGGGTCTTGTCTCCCGGACACTCGATATCGCATTGGTCCAAGTTGTAAAAGACAGTACTGTCAAAGTCATAAACATCGCCACAGTAACAAGCACTAGATAATTATTAACAACACCTTCTTAAGATATGAGGATAAGACTTACGTATCATGAACACCAAAATGAGCACGCCCTTCGCAAAGGCTAGCACATAGATTTAGATCCATCAATGGGCTGGACTCAGCAAGGGTATAGGTAGGGAAGCCGGCGGTAGACCCTGCACATCCGAGGAGACTGAAACCGCCGACATCACCAGGAAACCCGGCAGCAATTGATGTAGAAGTTGAAGAGGCAGAAGAAACTGTACCAGTAGAAGTGTCAGTAGGGAAGACAGTCTCACCCTCCGAGTTGGTTGTGGCACCGTCAGAGTTAGTGTTGACACCTGTACCAGTCTCTGTCGGGAAGACAGTCTCGCCGTCTGAGTTAGTAGTGGCACCCTCTGAGTTTGTAGCGATATCAGTCCCAGTAGGGAAGATAGTTTCACCATTAGAGTTGGTCGTGAACCCTTGACTGTTGGTTTCAGTAGCGGTCTCAGTAGGGAAGATGGTCTCGCCCTTGGAGTTGGTAGTGAACTCGGCGCTGTTGGTTTCGGTAGAAGAACCGGTCTCACTACCAGTAGGAACACCAATACTGGGTGTAGGGATAGGAGTTGGAGTTGCACCCTGAGCATCCTTGAGCGTGACCGCTTCAATGATAACAGGGACAATCACGTCGCCGCAAGCTTGTTGGAGTTTTAATTCGTTCTCTAGTTGCAGAACGAAAGGGTTGGTAGATATTTCAATACTGCCGCTAAAGTCTTCGGGAATAGGTTGAATCTGGATAACCTCACCATTGGAAATAACTTGGAAAGCACAAGGGCTACTTTCAGCCCGCTTCCTGAATCCGGAGGGGCAAATGACTGCGCCACCGCACGAGACATTAGTGATCGGGATGTTGTACGCGCCAAAACGTGAAGCAGCCAATAGAGCTGAAGAAACTTGTTGTTTCAAAGTGGAAACTGCATTGTTGGGAAGACTCAAAGGGGGTATGACCGGAACAGGAACAGGACCAGCGCGACGCTCGAGGGTAGAGTCACTGGCCACGGGAGACATGAGACTAGATTCGTGGTATGTTAGAGCTACTGCGGTTTTGATAACTTGTGGGTGATCTTTACATCGTATCGCCGTCTGGTGGTGGATAGAAAGAAGCACCCGGGCCCAATATGGCGTCTTTAAGATTGAGTACAATTGGTGCAAAAGCTGATGCTGAGGATGAGGCGGTGCTCGCGACACTGGTGGATGTGGTTTCTATGCTCGCGGTAGGCGGGACAGAAAAAGTCTCGAGTTCAGTGGAAGAGGTTGAGGTCTCGACAGCAGAGGTGCTAGTGTTTGTAAATCTAGTAAACTGGGTGAACTGGCCAAACGCACTGGAGGCACTAGCCAGAAGTAGGCCTGAAGACAGACGCATGATGAAGGTTGACGATAGATTGAATGAGCGACAGGAAGCGAATGTGAAGATCAAGTGTAGGCGGCGCGAATATGGGATGGGATGGACTATATACAAGCAGCTTCCCCATCAACAGGTGGCATTATCTATGTCTTGCATGCATGTAGAACAGTCACATTCCAATGCAAACGTTACCTACAGTAACGGTTATTCGGCATGGGGCAGTATGAGACATTTATTGTTCCCGTATTCCTATCTCGCCATGGAGACAATGACAATAATGCCTTAACCTCTGAGTCTAATTCTGTAGTATTGTTTTTTAGCGAGAGGCTATCCCCCTTGCGCTGTTGGAATCCATTAAAACCCCTCTTTTCAGCCACATTTTAATGGAATCTGGAATATGTCAGGGACAATAATTTGGTTGCATTCCGATTACCGCTGAACTTACACCTGTCTTGGTTGCCCGTTTAAACTGCTAACAGCCACTACTATGTCTTAGCCCATGAAACCGTCGATCCGTCTTTGGTCAAGCGCTGCAAGAACGGAAAACCGGCATATTTATGACAAACTCATGGGCCTCTTTTGACCATTCGAAAGTAGTCAAGGTGTGATGTTGAGCTCAGCTTAGGCAGTAAGGGGCCGAGGAAATTTTAGCTACGTTGGTCGAGGAAATGATACAACCACACCACTATGAGCAAAGCAACTCTTCTCAAAGGATTAAGAATTTCGATAATATGGAACTTTAGGATTTGCAATAGTGACATTGGGCGACAATGGGCAACTACTGGCTTACGAGTCTGAACAATATCCAAAGATAGCGCAGAAATACTCAATTAGATATTCAAGCTCCGAGGTACGCTCGACTTAATCGATATAGTGGCAAACTAAGGAAAGACAGTTCAATGCTTCTTCTCATGCCTTTTCGCATTGCACAACTTCATGAACAGCTTTCCGCAAACTGGACATGGATAGCTTTGGCGAAGCTCATCCTTCAGGTGAGTTTAAGCATGTATTTGTATGTAATTTTGGTAGCCCCATTCGCGTGTGACAATGTGGCCAAACGAGAGGCTTTTCTTGCTCTCTGACATGTTCACTGCTATTTGTGAGACTTCCTAACTCTAGTTGCTTGGAAAGACGGCAGACAGTCTTGACGGATGCAATAGAGCAAGCTGTAAATAACAAATTAATCCTTTCCAGGATGGAGAGGTCTCCATTCGTCGTATTCCTTGCCGGTGATTTGCCCTATCAGAATCTCATTGAAACTTTCCATGAAGTTAGCGTGGGAAGGCCAATCTTCTCTATAGTGAATATCAGTAAAGGTGCCCTGTAGAGTTAATACAGTTTCATCCAGAGCAGCTAGCTTGCGGACAGTCGAGTCTACCTTCAGAAACTGCCAAAGACATTGTGTTACATGGGATAATTGTGGACTCAAGATGTGTTATTTGCAGTTGAAACTTGTGGCTCAGGGCTTAAATCATCACAGAGAACTTAGAACTTAGCAAGCTCGGAGCTGGATTATGGAGCGGCATTGAGTAACACTAGAAGATGAGCTTGGCAAGCGAAGAAATTTAGTACAGACTGAAAACTCGTTTTTAAATCGCGACTACTGGCGGCTCTATCCTGCGCAGTAAGGACTCTTTCTTCGAATCCACTCTCCATGTCGCCAAAGCACAATTGGCGCGACAAGACATATCAACATAGCTGTGCCCGCGAGCAGACCATTTCCCCATGCGATCCCGAGACGCTCATACATAGCAGGCGCAAACAGCGGAAAGCTAAAGCCGGCCATGGTACGGACAAAAGCAGCTGCTCCGGTGGCACTGGCGGCATAACGCTCGTACGAGTCAATGATGTACGTCTGAGCACATTGGAACGACAGAATCAGCCCCGCAGCAAAGATTGCTGTCCCGACATTCGGGATGATCCAGTGGAGTTTCAGATGTGCCGAGACACCGTATAGAATGAGCCCCGCTGGTGTGACAAGGGCCGTTGGGAACATCAGAGGTACGCGAAATTCAGGCCGACCAGGATGGTTATACCAAGTTTTGAGCATTGCATAAACCTTGGGGTGTTAGTACAAGGTTAAAGGATGGGAGAATGTTAAAGTACCTTGTCAATCAGGGGACCCGACACCTGAAGCCCAATGACAAATCCAATACCAAGAGAGACATAGTTTAGACTGGCACGACCAGGCTCTTGGTTGTATTGCTGTTCCCAAACCATAGGGAAGGAGGCAAAACTAGCAAATCGTAAGCTGGTAACAGGACGATGGGCATCAGGGGTTTGCACTCACACTAGATACATAAGACCATACAAGTACGCTCTATACAAGGCCGTGATCTGGATGGCTGGCTGGGTAAACAGCATCTTGAATGGTCTCTTCAGGTTGGTTAAAAGTAAAGAAACAAATGATCGATCTCTCTGCTCGAACTCGGTATGGAGAAGTCTGTTACCAGTTGACTTCCGGAGCTTTCTGACCTTGACCTTGAGGATCTTAGGTGGATAAGTCTCTTGCAAGAACAGGAACGCAAGGATCTGGACCACAGCGTCGGCTATGGAGACTACCCAAAAGATCCATCGCCAGTTGAGATGCTGTGTGAGGTATCCAGCAGCTGGCGACTTGTTAGCCGGAGCATTTGTAGGGGTTGAGATGCCTTACCGATGGGCCCGACAGCAGGTCCCAAAAATGGGGCAAGGCTGTAGATGGCGGTCGCAGTTCCGCGTTCTTCCTTTCTCCAACAGTCGCTCAGCACGCCTCCTCCAAGCTAGATACAAGTGGTTAGTAGGTAATAAGAAGCCAGCAATTATCGGTGGTCATACCGCCTGGGGTGCACTCCCACCAAGACCGCTCAAGAAGCGAAAGACAAGCATCTGCTCCTTGGTCTTCGAGAAGCCACATACAGTGTTGAAGATCAAATAGAACATGTTGGCAGACTGAAGAACAACAACTCGTCCAAACATCTCTGACAGGGGAGCGAGCAAGAATGGGCCAATGGCATAAGCCAAAAGAAAGATGGACATGAGAAAATATGTCTCAAAGTCAGATGAGATCTTGAACTCTTTGGCCAGATCTGGCAAGGCGGGTGCCAGCATGGTTGAAGACACGGGAGAGATGAATGTGAAACAGGAGACAAGAATTGTCGAGAGCCATTTCTTGCGCTTGGTCCAGTTGTGTGGATTAGAGGGATCGTGGGGACCATCCCACGTTACCTGACGATGTGTCAATGGTCGTTGGCCAAAAGGTGCAGGGATTGGCAAAATGATGGTTGGTATGGTGTCCAACTTACCAGGTTCGGGTCTTCATCTTCAGGCAAAAGAAGAGGTTCTGGGACTGGATGGCGCTCTAAATCTTCAGACGACTTTGCAGATTGGTCTGACTGGCTCGCAACATCAGGGTCTTCGGCAAGAGAGGGTAGTGGCCTTGGACGACTCGAACGGTTCGAGTCATAGCTTATGTCGCGGTCGTGATCACGTATCAGCCAAGGATAATTCTCACGCGACTTCTCATAGTTGGCCAAGTCTTCAAGCATCGGGCTCCATGACCTCCAAAGAGAGGACCGAGAACCAGCTCTCGAGAGCGCTGGGGTATTGCTTCTGCTCATTGGTTGCGGGACAATAGCGAATGGAAATGTTGACGATTACAACGAAGGTCGTCAAACAAGGGTATATACACTGGAAAAGATGATGATGAAACGAGAGAACGAGTTAGCGAGTGTAGTTTGATCTTTTGGTTGTTATCATAAAAGGGCTGAAATGCTCAAATATATCTTCACATTTTGCAAGCGCTGGAGCAGGATAGGAGGCTGTATCTTGACCATGTTTAGCAACTAACGCTAAAATCTGCAAAGCCAAAGACACAGCCTGCGCAAATGAGAAGAACAAGTCGCCAGAACCACGCTATTCCACATCACCCTGCTGGCGCGAAAAGACTGTCATGACTACACAGCCTGAATGCGTCACTGATGAGGCTACTGTCTACGACACTCTACCGCTAACTAGGTGTCTTTTCCGAATTGTTCGTATCGCTGATTGAGTGATTACAGTGAGTGATGGTTGTTTCAGCTGTTGATTGTCCATGGTCGTCATCGGAGTGGCTTAGAAGTTTCGTTTCGACTTAGCTTGGTTGGGTTGCTGCCATCTCATTTGCTCAAGCAGCATCGCCAAGATCTCAAGGCGGAAATCGTATCGCGGATCATCACGCCACGAGATTCGGGAGATTTCAAGATGCCCTAGATTGCCATACAGCTCCAGAACCCTCGACCCGAGGTGAAATTTGTGTGCGGGGTCTAAGAGACAGTTTCTGCAACATCGACTTCTCTCTTTCCCTCTAGGGCTCACGTGCCATATCTTCAAAGCATGCGGGCAAGCTCGCCAGCGGAGAATAAGCTTCCGTGAACTTCACGCAGTCAAAGAGCTGCTCCAATGGCTTTTCTATAAATATGCCTTTTGTACATGGCGTGTCTGTCGTTGATTGGCAGAAGCATGATTCACCGAAATTAGATAAGAGGCCAAGCAATGACGGCGACGTTAGCACGCAACCTTGATGACGTTCAACTCGGCATTGCCCACTCAAGCCACGAGACCATGAATTAAGCTTAAATTTTATCCCTGTCGCAGCTTTGATTGTCCTCCACACTCTGACATGCCAAACTCTTAAGCGAGCTGCCCAGTGACGATTTCCTCAGCCCTGCCATGAATGACGCGTCCCTTATCTCGACTCGCCTGATTGATGTCTCGAGACAAATTACCCTCTTGATGCATTCTATTTATGCCATGTGGCTTGGGTGATCGCGTGACGCAAGCGCATTCCAGAAAAGCTGATTTGAGCTAATGTTTGTTTCAAGACTGAGTGGCAGGCGACCTGTTGCTATTCTGGGGCATGTCTCTTTTGCAATGCAGGCTAGTGCATTCTTTTTGTCGAGGCTGAGTGAGCGGAAATGGCCATTCAATGAAGGAGATGCGGTCAATTGGCATCCGAAACATGGCGATAGATAATGAAGCATTGATGTATATAACGATGCCATCTCCAGGGCAGAGAAAGAAGCGGTTCACAACACTCAACAACTTCATCTTCACATTCGCTTGAAACCCCATTAGCTGAAAAGCTTCCATTCGCTACAACAAGCCTATCGTTTATACCTTATCAGTCCCTCTTCTTCATAATCTTTGTGACCACGTGCCCAAGTCCTTTTTGCACGAACAGAATGACAATGGGCTCGACTGTCGCTACGCCAAGTATGAGAGTTCTTGTCTGTCCATCTGGCTTCAAGGGCAGCCTCCAGCCCAATGAGGCTGCAGACTGCATCGAAGCCGGGATCCTCGCCGTTGAACCCAATGCCTCGGTACGCAAAGTTCCATTGGTTGATGGCGGTGAAGGTTTCACCCAAGCCATTGTCACAGCCACAGGCGGCTCAATGCACCGCGTACACGTGGTTGGACCCGTAGGAGAAGAAGTCACGTCATTCTTTGGCCTCCTTGGTGGCAATGACGATGAACCAACCACGGCCGTCCTTGAAATGGCTGCTGCTGCTGGTTTGAGCCTAGTCCCGCCCAATCGTCGCAATCCAGGCAAGACAACAACCTTTGGTGTTGGCCAACTCATCCTTGCTGCGCTTGATGCTGGAGCTACACGTATCTTGGTTGGATGCGGTGACTCTGGGACGTGTGATGGCGGAGCGGGGATGCTTCAAGCTCTCGGTGCAAGACTGGTTGATGTTCAAGGGCGTGCCCTCCCCTTGGCAGGTGGTGGCGAGTCACTCTTAGAACTTGGTTCTATTGACCTCACTCGAGTCGACGAGCGTGTCTTCAAAACCAAAATTGACGTCGCTGTGAATTGGCATAACGTGCTTTGCGGACCAGGCGGAGTGGCAAATGTCTTCGGTCCCCAGAAAGGATCAACCCCAGAACAAGCCGCCCGCCTTAGTCTAGCCATGGAAAATTTGGCAGACGTTTCTGCAGGTATTCTTTACGACAAAACGGTCCGCCTTGCTCCTGGAGGTGGTGCCTCGGGAGGTCTTGGGACAGGCTTGCGCTTGGTAGGAGCTACACTCAGACCCAGGTATGAGGTCATTATGCAGTACATCAACTTGCACAGTATCTTTGATGACTGCGATCTTGTACTTACTGCAGAAGGGGGAATTGACGATCAAACTCCGAGGGGAAAGATCCCCGCAGAAGTGGCCAGACTGGCAAAGAAACATGGACTTCCTGTGATTGCCATCGCTGGTACGATTGGACAGGGAGCCAGTGTGAACTATGACATTGGGATTGATGCGTTCACGTGCATTATCCAGCGACCAATGAGTTTGGATGATGCGGTTTTGGAAGCGGAGAAATTAACCCGTGAGAGTGCTGAGACTGTTATGAGAATTGTTATGGTTGGGCGGATGCTAGGCAAATGCCCTTGATGAGACACGTGTTATCTGAGTCTGTTTATGCTTTGGCTTAATTACATTGAATTCGTGAGTGACCTGACACCGGAACTCTATTGCTCAAGCTGTCTATTTGTCCAATGAAAAACTTGTTTTGTTTATACGAGTAACGGTTACCTCTATCTCAGGCATCGGAGGGGAATGCGGAGGAGGATGTGCATCAAAAGTAGTGGTCGGATAACTACTCTGGTAGAATGTATAAGTTGCAATAAAGTGTCAACATTTCCCTGCGGCCCAGACCTAAAGCCTAGACTCACCCAATACAAGTCAGTCCTTCCAGCCCAGGAAGTTGTCACATAGTGACCTATGTACAGGAGGTGCAGCAGAGCTTATGTATATAATACTTGAAACACTAGAGATAAGGTGAGAATCTTATGGAGATGCTGACAAAAGCTTAAGAGAGAAACCTAAATCCTTAGAGTTAGAAGACTATAAATAACTGTGTCTTCCCTGACCATCTGTCTTCATTTCTTCTCCTTCTTAACAAACTCTATAGCTTCCCCTTCCAAAAACCCATACTTATCTGTTACGATACCATCATCCGCCAACATGTGCTGTGGCGGGAGCGGCGGCAGGGGCGGGGGCGGCGATATCAACAGTCGCGCGTATGCCCGAGCTATGGGTTTCCAGAAGACACCTCGCAGCCCGTCACGATTCAGGTCCAGAAGCAAGAGGATCAACCATATCAAGACGGATGCAAAGACAATGGAGTTCCAAGATACGGGCAACAAAGCTTGGGATCAATCGTTCTTCGGAGCGTCTAACGGCTTCCGGAAGGGAAAGTCTAGGCAAAGAGCCAGCCAGGGCAGTGACACGAGCAGGCGTTCCAACCGTGGCTCCAATGGTTCCATTCGCTCCATGGTAAGTCCTATCTAAGTTCTGAGATACAATGACACATGTAGCTCACAAATTAGACATCTCCCAAAAACTGGGCAAAGCCGCTACCACAACATGCGCTTGTTGGGAATCCTAACAAAGCGTGGGAAAAGCCGACTCAGAGCCCTTCTTTTCGTGGAAAACTTAGACAGTCTCAGGCTGGTCTACAAGGGATGGGAAAGACTGCTGCTGGGATTTGTAAGACGCCTTTTAGAATGAATTATGAGTTTTGCATATTGACACTCTCAGCTGCAACGGGAAATCAAATCTCTAAGGCCAGCGCACAGGCGGTTAACAATTGGGGTAAGAGAGTTTCCCAGAATGAATTAAGAGTTTGATATATTAACAATTTTAGCTGAGGCTGGACGTCAATGGAATGCAAATGCCAGAAAATGAATTAGAGCAGCTTATTTAAGAAGGCTTCTTGTAACAGCTTATACATTTTATATATTCACACTTTTAGACAAACAACAAGGTCGGTTCTCGAATGAAGATCATTCTCGAAATATGTGTCGAAGTTTCAAGTCACGGTCATATACAGGATGAAGTGACAGACATCCCCTGTTTTACTGTCCAGGGGTATTTGGGTCACGGAGGGCTACCGCTGTCTAAGACGTTTGTTTAATCTCTGGGTTTGTAGTCTAAAGTCCACGGATCGGGGAAATGAGGTATTCGAGATCCTCCAGGGCTAAGGTTACAACGAACAGATGGCATAGTTATCTGTTGTTATTTTAATTCGCTTGATTGGATGAATTATAAACCCCTGAACTGTATGAATGACTGTATACCTGTCCAGATAGACCATTGGTTTACTGGTATCAGCAGCGGTTATCTCGAGCGCAATATATGCGACACCGGGCAATTGGCCATGTATACAGTACTTGGAAGAAGCTCAATCGAGCTATATCATTCTGATAAATTTAAAATGCGTCTGCAGAGGGGAACGTTAGTCATAAAAGTCAGAAGATAATTCCGGTTGCCTCTTTTCATCTATCAGGACCCGCGTCTCCCCCAGTTCTCTCTTGTCGTTCCTTTTCCTCTTTCTCTCAACAACAAATATCTACACTATCCCTCCCTCACAGGCACTCATCTTACTCATCTTTCATCAAAACTAAATCCGCCAACATGTGCAGTGGAAGTTCACGAAGGAGACGCCATGAGCGGAAATTTCGGGCGAAGCCCAAGGTGGCTTTCGGGGCAGTGAATTTCAACAAGAGTGCGACTCGCAAATCGCCGTCTGGAAGCGTCAGCCCCAGGGCTAGCCCAAGGGGGGCTGCTCCCAAGAGTGGCAGTGCCACGCGTGGCTCGAGGTTTTGAATGGATTGTCCTGGCGATAAACTGGTACGAGGGCTTTTAGGATAAATAATGAGTTGAAGTTGCTGACACTTTTAGTCGAGGTTCCATGTTGCCTCGCATTATAGAGAAGATGCCAGTGCATTTCTTGTCTGACGCCTGAGCCAAGGCTCTGAGTATACAGGTTGGGATGCGAAATGAAATGATGGACAACTCGTGTTTGACTGTTGAGGCGGCATTTGATTCGTAGAGGAGGGCTATTGTGTTGGATGACATTTATTCAACCCTGGGTTTGGAGTGAAAATTCATCAGGTTTGATAAGTCAGGGTTTCCGAGATTCTCGCCAGCTCAAGACAAGAAAGGCAGGCGTCATTCTATTAAATCTCTTATCTTCGACATCAAGACATATTATTCATTCCATATACTTTGTGGGCCCGCTTTCTTACTTGACACACAAACCTTGTCCCCATTGGGAAATACAATGAGAGCGTCTGGAGCCTGCATCACAGTTGCTTCCACCTTTAGAGGTTTTACAAGCATGCCTGCCCTCCACTCGAGAGAAACAAGCCAACCTCCCATAGCCCTGACATGAGTCAACTTCCCACCTGCCCAAGATGACGGTAAGCTCGGAAGCAAATGTATCACGACGACCTGCCTTGACGGCTCAGACCTTAGCGTAGATTGGACCAGACACTCCAAGATCCCAGCACATCCGCCAAAGTTGCCGTCAATCTGGAATGGAGGATGATTATCCAGCATGTTTGGTAATGTCGATGTTTTCAACAACAGATCCATGTGGTTTTCACAACCTTCTGAGTCTCGGAGACGAGCGTGGAGGTTTAGTAGCCACGCCCTACTCCAGCCTGTATGCCCTCCTCCGTGCTCCGCTCTCCTTGCAAGAACCTTCTTTGCAGCCTTGATGAGGAGCGGCGATGAGTCCATACTGATAGAATCGTCGGGGTATAGTCCAAATAGATGTGATACGTGGCGATGCCCAGGCTCAGCCTCTTTGTGATTCTTCAGGCCCCATTCTTGTATCAGTCCATCTTTGTTGAGTGACATGGGTGGTAGCTTATCGAGGGCTGCGATGACATCGTTCCTTCGGGGGTGATCTGGATCGAGGATATTGATGCTCCAGAGGAAACTCTCAAACGCAATGCGCACAATTGTCATATCAATTACAGACCCTTCACAGAAGATTCCTGTCTCTCCTGACTGGGACACAAAGCTATTTTCGGGGGACAACGATGGATTGGTAACCAAGTATCTGCCGCAAGCAGATGGGATTAGAAAGTCAAGAAGGAACTGAACACAGCCTTCGAGGATTGGAGCGATACGACAGTGCAGCGTAGGCTCATACTGATACACGAGCATTCTGACAACATCGGTACACAGCCAGGCTCCACCGAGAGGCCAGATAGTAGCAGGCATCCACCGATCTTGGGGGTCCGTGTCAGCCCATATGTCAGTGTTATGATGAGCGCACCATCCTTTGCAGTTGTACATCATCTTGGCTGTTCTCTTGCCTCTTTCTGCCATGCGTTCGAGGAGATCAATAAGCGGTATGGCACATTGGATGAGACTGCATGGGATGGCGGGCCAGTAGTTCATTTGGAGGTTGATATTGATGGTGAACTTGGATCCCCAGGGCGGTGAAAACGAAGGGTTCCATATGCCTTGTAATGTTGCCGGTAGAGCTTTTTCAGAGTTTCGACTTGAGGAAATGAGCAGATATCGACCGTAGTTGTGATATAGGGCAACCAGACCGGGATCTCTATTGCTGGCGATCCTCTTATCTGTTGGTAGATGGTTCGCGTCTGGGAACAACCGAAGGGACATTCGGCCAAAGAGGTTGGTATAATCGGATCGATGGCGGCGAACGATAACATCCCACGGTTGTCGGAGAGCATCGTCGACACTGAAAAGAGCAGATCTCTCAGGGTCCTTTTTTCGGAACGTGGTATGGGACCCAATGGCGATAACACATTTAGTAGCATTGACAATTAAACAATTCCCTACTGCCTTGACAGTCCCATCGCTGGGTTTGCAAGCAACTCCAAGAGCGATAGACAGGCGATTGCTGTTTGCACCACCAGGTGTTGCGTTGAGGATAATCCTGGAGTCTTGCGCGAAGATGCTGTCGAGGTACTCGTTGGTCTCTCCCTCATTCTCGCTCAGTCGATTCAACCGTACAACGAAACGACTCTTTTCGGATGCTTGAACTTGGATGGCGAGTACACTATCTGGAAAGCTGGCAATTGTTTCGCGGCGATAGGATATACCGTTGTATTTGTAACTTGTTGTGACTTGGGAAGTTTCCAGATCGAGATACCGCGTGTAATCGGTCACTTCACTCTCGTCGTGATTAAACTCAATCTTGCATTGACCCAGTGGCTCATAATGTCTCATGCTCGATGGCGTAGCAAAGAATGCTTCTTTAACGAGATCTTCTGCATCCTTGTGCTTCTCATCTCTGATCAGTTGTCTCAAAGTAGGTAAATTCCTATACGCATCGCGTGGTGTTCTCTCCTGCGGGCCGCCATACCAAACAGAGTCCTCATTGAGTTGCAGCAGCTCGGTCGACGTTCGCCCGTAGACCATAGCTCCCAGCCGCCCATTGCCAATGGGAAGAGCCTCAGACCATGAAGATGCGGGGGCGGCGTAATGCAAGAGCATGCCTTTGTCTGCGTCACTTGATTCGGGGTAATCCATTGCCGGTGATGACTGGATATGCGCGCCGTTTTGCCGCGATGGATTCATGGTGCTTGATGGTGGAAAAGGCGCATGGGATGATGATGTCGGGGCTAGACTAATTGATGAGGGGAAGTTTGATGATTCTCTTGTGCTTTTTGTTTGCCGAGCAGGGCCGATTGATGATGGATTAGACCCAAAGAGGATGGTCAACCCCACAAACCCACGCGGACGGATGAACGGCCCATGGGGTAACGACGGGCTCGACGTTGTTATTGGAGGGATTATTATTTAAGTTGACGATTGTACCCACATGCCCCAGAGTCGAGAGTGGTTTAAAAACTGGAGGCATTTAGCCGACATCGCACAGACTGCAGCTATCACGTACATACATGCAGCTCTAGACCGTGATGAGAACCCACCAAACAGAGGAACCATAGTCGAGAAGTGGTGTGATTCGAACTTTGTAGGATGCGGTCTGCACTCGATCGCCATGTCGACGGTTGTCGTGCCGCACTCAACTCGAAATAAGTGCACTAACTGGGTCAAGACAATGGCGGCACACAAGGCATTCGTTAGAAACTATATAAAGACGATCTGAGATCCAGCAGTAAAATGCATCATTTAATATTCCAGTGCTTTTGAATCATAAAAGATCAGCACGATTATACAAGCTATCAATATGCCGATCCAGGCACGAAGAGACTCCTTCGAGCGACATAACATTTACCAAGATGTCCAAGCTGATGCAAGCAAATCAGGCGTCGCTGTTGAAGAGATCGTCACAGCGCGAATCACCGAAGATCATCTCATCACCAAGTCTCGGGAAGCTTTATCTCTCAAGTCCAGAGCTGGCTTTCGCATCTTTCTCATCATGGTGACAATGGGCTTCAATCAAGCTGCGTAAGGCTGTTGACTCATTGAACTTTTGATGATGATGGGCTGACATTTGTGTAGATATGGTATCGACTGGGGTGTCATCAGCAGTATCAACTCTAACACCTATTGGCATGACTACTTTGGTTTCGAAAATAGCGGCTCGACACTCGGTGTCATCAATGCTCTGATGACCATCGGTAACTTTTGCGGCGCTCCATTCCTCAGTCTTGCGGATAAGATTGGTCGTCGTAGCGTCAACTTTCTCGGGTGTTTTCTTACTATTGTGGCTTCTCTCATTCAGTGCTTCGCCCCGAATGTCAAGGTCTTTATGCTTGGCCGCTTTGTCCTTGGCTTCGGTACCGCGCTTTGTACGAGCTCGCAGTACATAGCAGAAGTTGCTCCTCCTCACATCCGTGGACAGTGAGTTTGTCTCCAATGTCAGTCTATTAACAGCTCAATAACATGTTTAATAGCATCGTTGGAATCTTTGGTGCCTTCTTCCAGGTTGGCTCTCTTGCCATCGTCGGTATCATGATGGGATTTACTCACTGGGAAAGTAACTGGAGCTGGAGAGTGGCATTTCTTATTCAAGCCATTTTCCCTTTCTTTGTGTGCGTCACTATCTACTGGTTCTGCCCCGAATCACCGCGATACATGATCATGAAAGGCCAAAGAGAAAAGGCTCGCACTATGATCTCCAAGTACTTTACTTCTTCGGAAGACTCTAACCACCCATTTGTTGAGACATTGATAGCTCAGATTGATGAGTCTATTGAGACTTCGGCAGTTGGATTCCGTGCGGTATGGGACTTCAGAGTCTTCTTCACTAAGGCTGTCGGGTTCCGGACCTTTGTGCTTCTTCTCTACTCGATCTTCCAACAGTGGAATGGTAAGCCTTGAACGCTGGCTCACATGGTCCTTCTCTCTGACTCGTTATAGGTGGCGGCATCATTGGTCTCTACATGGACCCAGCACTACAAACTATCGGAATCACCAAGAAACTCGATGTCTTGGGCATTACACTAGGCCTGACTGCCACTTACTTTGTCTTCACTCTCTTTGGTGCATACATCATCGAATATTTCCGGCGACGTACTCTGATCTTTGTGGGCTTGATATGTATCATCATTGCGCAAACCGCTGTCACAATTACAAGTTGGCGTGTCAATGTGCAAGGAGACAGATACCTATCTTATCTCACTGTTGTCTGGATTTATTGTTTCCAAGTCTGCAGCGCGTCTTTTATAGCGACGATGCACAATTTGTATCCAGTTGAACTGCTGTCTCTACCTTTGAGAGCAAAGGGAATGGCACTGTACACAATGTTCCAGGTATGTCTCTTGTAAAAGAGTGCTGTTTTATTGACCGACATTGAAAGGGTGCTGCTGGGGTCGTCCACAATTACGGCATTTCAGTTGGGATCCAGAAAGTCGGATACAAGATTTGGGCCGTCTACATTGCCTACAACCTCATCCAGCTTATCGTGGCTTACTTCATCTTCCCCGAGACTGGAAAGCTCAATCTGGAAGAGATTGACCACATTTTTGAAACCAAGAATACTAACCCCACCAAGCTGAGTGTCAAGATCGCAGATGCCAAATGGGCCTCGATCAAGGAGGAAAAGAGGCGGACTCGTAACAATCCCATGGTAGCCTAACTTTAGTCATAGCCCTACATCTCAGTCAAGAATACTTGCGCAGTTCCGAAATCTGGCTTACCACCAGGTCGCAACAATGAACAATTGGTTGCCCCAGCCGCTTTCCGAGTAACTGTCAATTGATACGCGTATATGCACTACGAACGATTTGTCACACGAAGTCAGGTCACATCGAGTAGCATGCAACCCACATATTCTCCTTCCGTTTCCAGCTGTAGCTCAGTATATGCAGAGCTAGCGCGTGATCTGCGTAGTGGATAAATGGGTAGGCGGGCCGGTAAAAACAGCACTTTGCTTTTGCGAGCGACACAAGATGAAAGGCAGTATGCAGCAATAGATGCTCTCGCAGATCTCTCTCTCCCACAACCCGAACTTGCATCAATTCAGCGACTTGGATCAAGCTCCTCCAGCAAGTGACTCATGGTAGAATCTCAACATGCGTGAGACAATCACTTTGATTCGTGGGTAAATCGCCCCTCCGCCTCACTTGTGCAGCTTCCCCTCCCAGCGCAGATGGCTGTTACTTGCCAGTGCTGAATGTTCACTTGTGTCAACCCTTCAACTCAGCTCACCCAACTTCCTATTCTTCATCAGTGGCAGCAGTATCACTGGAAATGGATTCTCAGCCATTTGACGAGTCCATCAGAGGTGCCTTACCTCGTGACTTTATTTGGGGGTTTGCCACAGCAGCAGCCCAAGTTGAAGGCGCTTGGGATAAGGACGGTAAAGGCGTTTCAATATGGGACACCTTTGCTCATACTCCAGGCAAGGTCAAAGATGGCAGTACTGGTGACGATGCCGTCAAGTCTTATGATCTTTACAAGACTGATGTTGAGTGGCTCCGCAAGTACAAAGTCACAGGTTATCGGTTCTCACTCTCATGGTCACGAATCATCCCCATGGGCGGGAAGGATGACCCTGTCAATGAGGAGGGTATAGCATATTACAATCGACTGATTGACGAGCTTCTTGCAAACAACATCACTCCATTCGTCACTCTCTTTCACTGGGACATCCCTCAGTCTTTAGAAGATCGTTATGGGGGAATGCTAAACAAGGATGCATACACTCCTGACTTTATTCGTTATGCCCGGGTATGTTTCGAGCGCTTCGGCGACCGTGTCAAGAACTGGATCACGTACAACGAGCCTGGCGTCTATTCCCTCGCTGGTTATGCCGCTGGAGTACATGCTCCTGGACGATCAAGTTTTCGTGACCGCAATGAGGAGGGGGACAGCAGCACAGAACCCTTCATTGTCAGTCACACGGAACTTGTGTCCCATGCATACGTTGCCGACATGTATAAGCGCGAGTTTAAACCCAAGCAAAATGGCAGTATCATGATTACCCTTCATGGTAATTGGTCTGAGCCCTGGGATGTCGACGATCCGTTAGACCAAGAAGCAGCGCAACGAGCAAGAGAGTTCGAGATCGCCTGGTTCGGTGACCCTTTGTACAAGACGGGAGATTATCCGGAGTCAATGCGGGCACAGCTGGGCGACCGTCTCCCGAGATTCACGCCAGAAGAAAGCAAGCTTGTACTGGGAAGTTCAGAGTTTTATGGCATGAACTCGTACTCAGCTTTCTACGTCCGTCATCGCGACGGACCTGCTGATATCAATGATCACTTGGGCAACGTTGAAAAGCTTGATGAAAATAAAAAAGGAGAATGGCGAGGACCTATGAGCGACACATATTGGCTACGAACCACTCCCTGGGGATGGGCCAAGTTACTACGCTGGATCTGGAACCGCTATGGCGTACCCATCTACATTACTGAAAATGGTACCACGGCGCAGGGTGAACACGACTGGAAACCAAACGGTCCCGATGATGTTTTGGAAGATCCCTTCAGGGTTGACTTTTACAAGAGCTACCTCACAGAAGTCGCCAAGGCATCACAGGAAGGTGTTGTGATCAAGTCGTACTTTGGATGGACATTCACGGATAACTGGGAATGGGCTGCTGGTTTCTCGGATCGGTTTGGGGCAACGTGGATTGATTTTGAGTCTGAAGATAAGACGAGGTATGCTAAGAGGTCTGGGTACTTCCTTGGGGCGTTTTTCAATCATCTCATTAGGAAGAATTGAGATAGTAACCTGTTTGAGCTTTTTAGTGTATAACCTGATTGCAGCAGGTGGCCTGATTCCGAGTCAAACCGGCGAACTGTTCTTCGTCACCGTCTTTTGAATAGGTCTCGAAGCACAGCCTGCATTCCAGGCGGCTGGAATGTGGTGAATTATAACTCCAAGAGCAAGTGCCTCCCTTGCAAGCCTTGAGCCACTGTGGGCCGGCGCGGGCCGATATTCTTACAACTGGGTGACCAAGTCTTCTGTGAAAATATAAGCTCTTAGCCAGAAGCCGCATATCTTCAATGAGGGATGCAGGCAAACAGCAGAATATCGAGGCATGCGAATGTTTACGATGATGTTTGAGGGAATCAGTTTCCTGTCCTACTGGCCAATTGGCGAGACACATGACATACGCATTAACGCTGTCCCGTTTTGTGGCGCCAACAGATGAGGCCTGCCCCAAGGATATTCAAGACCTATAGTCTTCCTTTATTTCGTGGAAACCGGCCGGGCTCGCCGATTGGGCTTGGAAAAAAACGGCATAGTAATTAGTCAGGGAGTATTACTGATAGATTTAGCAGTAGTCCCCTGTCCCGCTCCGTAGCTAGTCCATTTAGTTACTACACAAGAAATGACCTAAAACTTTACTATCCAGTAGTAAGACAACGATATAGAATAAGGAAAGGGCTAGACTCTCATTTCTGATAACATCAAGGTCTGGACTCTTAGTTCTGTAAGCCTGGTTTAGTAGTCTGAGCTGAGTTTAGGGCATGAGGTACTTTTCCATCGCTTTGAGTTAACAGGACGCTTAGCAGAGATGTGTTCGGGCTCCCAAATTTAAGTAGGTATTACTTCAACATTCCATAAGGTACTGCACTTAGCATTTAAGATAAATATATATATACTCTCTCTTAAAGTCCACTCTGCTTGCAAATTGTTTTAAAATTTAATAAACATTCACTTTGCAATTTATGTTTTTAAAATGCATCTATTAAAAAGAGTTTTAATACTGCTCTTTATTACATCAGTATGCGGTTTTCCAGCTATTAGTACCCTTGAAAGAGAAGACTCTCTGAGGCCAAGAGCAGGTATATATATACAGTTTAACTGACATAACTTAACTGACATTCCTTTCTCTCTGTAGGGCTATTTTGCAAAGCTTCAGATCCGGACAATAAAGCTTTTCAGAGCAATTCACTTGCTGGATCTGCATTTTGCTCAACCTACCTTCGAAAAACAACTACTACCACTATAACTCCCACTACAACCATTACTTCCACTCGTACTACATTATCAACAGCTACTGCAACTGTCTTCACTACCGTTTTGACTACATCCTCTATCAGCATCTTTACCACATCAACAAAGAAAGGCTCAACTTTAATCACACTAACCAAGACTGCCTTTGTTACTGATACTCTAGTCAAGACATTTACAGCCCAGGCAACAAAGCAAGTCACCAGTACAGTAACAAAAACAACACCCATAATAGTCACATCTCATAGCAGCAAGACCGTCACTATAGCTGCTACAACAACTGCGACAATTAATATTAATACCACAGTCACAAAGCTTGTAACCAATTCTCATACCAATGTTATTACTGGCACAACTACCGTTTGGGTCACGTAAGTACATCTAATGCACATTGATGTTTGAAACTAATAATTACTTCTCTAGCACTACGTGAGTTTGTGCTGCACTGAATTTATAGGAACTTGTAATTGACCATGAAAAGAGCGTCGGCTCCAGTCGTGACCTCGGACCCAAGTATGTTCTTCCATTCATAGTGATTTACCTCATGGCTTATTGACATCTCAGTCACACTTTACTGTAGAATCCCAGGTTACGCGAAGTCCTCCGAATATGTACTTTTCCAACAGAACCCTTTCCCTGAAGCTAGCTTCTCTACCTGCAAGAGCTATTGCTTAGCCCAACAGGAAGATGTTCCCGTTTATAGTTTCGGCTTTACTTCTCGTGCTTGTTACTGCTACAGCGAGCCAGTGTAAGTAGCTTTGTTCTAACCTTGCCTCTAATTGTTATATTTATGACTAAACAACTTTAGACTGGATGCAGTCGACCGCGACACGAACCTGGTAGCTATAAATTATGATATGTCCTGTGATTCCGCGGACGAGGTTAGTGAAACCTTTAAATACAGAGACAGCCAGGAAACGCTAACTTTCCGTAAGGACAACTCCCAGCCTGACAAGCGGGAATTCCAGAAGCGTGCTGTCAAGACTACAATACCAAGCTATCTGCCCAATAGAACGCCCAGTGTTGTCAGCAGTGCCTGCTCATGCTTAATCACCAAACCTGCTGCTCGCCAGACCTTGACCGTTTTTGACGATCCCACGACTATTCAAACTACAATGGCGACAACTAAGGTGGTAACGATCAATAAGAAGAAGACTACTCTTGCTACCACACGTCAGACTGTTACTTCAACAGTGTTGACCACTTTGATAGCGACAGGAACTCAGACTGCAACCATAACTCAGCATACAACCAGCACTATTACCAAGCCGGTTACTGTCTTTATTACAAACTTCAATACTGTTACTGTAATACAGACTTCTGTCTCTTCTACTGTCAAAACTGATACTATCCCTATTACCAAGGTCAATACTGTCCCTTGGACTCGCCTGAGCACTGTTTTTGTTACCAATGGAGTCACCACTACAGTCATTAGAACTGCCCCGACCCCACGAACCGTCACGTCTACTTTTACGCAAGAAGGATCTACCAGTACTTATGTTAGCGAAATTACAATCTGGGGTACTATAGAGCCCGACTCAACAACCGAAGATGCTACAACTACAAGTACACATGCGATTATACCACCTCCAAATTCATCTTTTAGCGCGTCTGTGGAAACACCTGTCACGCCTTCGAGGTCGAGTACGTCTATGATCACCCCTGTCAGAACTTCGAGCTCGAGTACATCCACAAGCACCCCGGGTTGGCAGGTGTTGGACAACAACTCTGCGGCCGCCAAAATCGTTGCTGACGGCCCCGATCTCTACGAGATACATACATCTGGTTATATCTGGATGTATACAGGTACCCCTGTTACTGGTTGGCGACTATTGGACAACAAGGCTTCAACCACTAAGGTTTCTGCCTCAAGCGGTAATCTCTACCAGCTTCGAAATACTGGGGAGATTTTCAAGTATACCGGTACTCCAGTCACGGGTTGGAAGTTGCTAGACAACAACGCTGCCGCTCTTGATATCGTAGCTAGCGGTAACGACCTATACCAACTCCATAAATCCGGTTACATCTACAAGTACACGGGCACTCCTATCACTGGATGGCAACAGGTTGGCAACATTATGGATACCAAGAAGATTGCCGCTTCCGGGGGAAATCTCTACCGACTCGACAGTGGCGGCCTTATCTGGAAGTACAATGGAGTCCCCATCACTGGATGGGATAAGCTGAGAGGCGACTCAGGCGCCATGGACATTGTGGCACGGGGTGCTGATCTCTATGAGCTTGATACCTCTGGGGGTATTTGGCAATATACTGGCGTTCCGATAACCGGCTGGAGGCAACTCGATAACAATTTCCGGACAAAGCAGATTGCTGCCGGAGCTGGAGGGTTCTATCAGATTCATACTACTGGAAATATCTGGCAATATACCGGCACGCCTATCACTGGCTGGAAGCTACTGGATGGAAACACTACCTCCACCTATATTACGGCAGGAGACTCACTCTACCAGCTTCGCAACACAGGCTATATTCTGCAGTACACTGTGTAGGTTCATCTGTTGGGGGCTTAATGGTCGAGCCATCAGTTGACATCGAAACGCGAGGTTCAGGTGGCTGTTCATTATGGATCAGAAAAAGACAGGCAAAGAGGCAAAGGAGGGGATTTGGTGGAGAAACACTCGCTTGCAGGAACAAATTGGCAGAGGAGGGACTAAAAAAGGACTTGCATGGCGTTACTACAAGCGGCCAACTAGGAGAAATTGATTGGCATTCTTATGTAACCAGACCGCTCGTTAAGCTGTTTGTTAGTCACTCATTATCAATTTTATTAAACGTAAAGAATGACGTTCAGAATGCAAATTGACCATCCACATGAAAATAGACCTATTCAGCGGTGATATCTTGAAGCTACAACCATTTTACAAATACATCTGCAGGATAGTTAAAGTGTTGACAGGCACCGAGAGCGAGGAACGATGGCGCTACGCCACTGTATTTTAGTGTCGATCATGCTGAGCCGCGCATCCGACTGCCCTGAGCCACGCGCTGCATTTAGTTAGACCAGATCAAGGCAACAAAACTGCGATGGCCTGGTTCATCTTCAGTTGCTCGTAGAAAAGGTGCAGTTACACGCCTGCTTCAAATGCGACACCTCATATGATATTCCTAGCACGTACCAAGGCAAGTACTGGTCCCACGTAGAATTCACATTTCTTCAAATAGATCCTAAGTTAGATCTCTCAATGTCATTTTCAGTCTTGGGCGCCACTCAATCTCATTAGTGGCCAACCTTCGTGTCTGGAATGTCTTTGCATTTGGCATTAAGTCGTCTGGACTCAGTGACCACGCCACAAAAGCTTTGACGCGTAGACGGGATATTATTTCCGTGTCAGCTCCCATGCCCCCAACTTGCTTTGATCCATCCTCCAGAAGCACGATAATGAGTGGTTGCTAAATGCGACTGCTTCAGCAAAGAAGCAAAATGCTTATATCTGTCGGAATAGTGTGTTTAATGTACCTATCTCCTTTTTGACCGATTACCTTATACTGACATCTTGACAGGCCATTCAAGCAGTGTTATTGGGATCATCACTCTTTATAGTTATTCTTAGATGCTGGACCAGACTACACTATGAGAGGAAGAAGCTCTCTCTATCTGAGTACTTTGCTTGGATGGGCTGGATCTTCGTTTTGGGATAGTTTATAACTTCGACACTCTCCATGCTCATTTTGGTTCGTCATCCCCCGGATGGCCCAGATGGTCTCATCCCCAGTGTCGACTATCAGAAGGTGAGTGACTTTGAAAGCTCTCGGCGTTATAAGTTCACTCATTCACGATTCTAGATAGTCTGGGTAGCCGAATACTTCTTTGACACAGGAATCTACTGGCCAAAACTCTCTATTCTCGCCTTCCATTGGTATCTTATACCATATGTATTCCAATCCTTGAGGGTGGCACTATACATAGTCACGATATACCTGCTCTCTTGTATGATAACATCAATCCTCCTCAACACTCTGATAGCGAGACCGATCTCAGACAATTGGTAAGACTGCCACAATCAATTGGTTGTATCGAAATTTACGGCTAACCCGGCCAGGTCAGTTGAGAACCAGCTGAACTCAGCTTGGAACTCCCTACCAAACTTTCTGACGCAGTGGTGTCTGAACTTCTCGACAGATCTGATATGTGAGTTAACGACTTGATTCCTTTTGATCAAGGTTCTCCAGAAGATAAGATTAGACTGACAAGGGCTCAGTGTTCTGTTTTCCATTCTTCATTCTAAAACATTTGACTTTGCGCACTGAGCAGAAACTTGGACTCGTCGGCGTCTTTTCCCTTGGTGCAATCACGATGTCAGCTAGTCTTGCCCGCTTCATCATCAGCAACGCAGCGGATTATCAGCTTGATTACCCATCTGGTAGTAGGTACACACTTGAATGATGATGATAGATACTAACCGCGCCAAAGATGCCCTCTGCATGGCCGAAATGGCGACTGCGGTTATCGTTGTCTGCCTTCCCGGCCTGAAGAAATTGATCATGCGATCGAGATCAACTACCAACACGACGAGTCAAGGGTCCAACTCGAACCAGTCAATCTCGGGCCACTCTTCGAACATGACGGCGTCCAAATCGAGGACGGTATCGCAGGCTTATGCGGAATGGGGTGTCATGGACGATGAGATTGAGCTGCCTAGTCATCCCCAGAAATCTCATTTGCCTGGTGAACTACAGGATGTGGGAAACCTATTGTAGTATCATTTCAGATATGGAGGCAATAGCTGCAAGCAATAATATTATATACTAAGAAGTACCTCTCCTATCAAACTGATGCATTGCAGAAGTGTCATTCAAGCACGCCCGTTTCGTCCGAGTCTTTTTCTCACGGTGCTTTGGAATACAGAACCTGCCCATCCTTCTTGAACCCTGCAATTACGTTCTGCCCCTTGTCGCTAACAAGCCACTTGATGAATTCGGCTGCTTCTTTACCATTGGGTGCCTTTTCACTTATCAACGCATGGGCGGGATTCAGCAATGGGTCATCCGCCTTATCAGTGCCTGCTTTGTAAACAACGGTCTGATTCCTGAGATCTGCGTCAAGGGACAAGATGGTGCCACGGTCGGTGATGGTGTACTCTTGGAGGACAATCGCAGCTGTAAGAGCTTGGATCGGGAAGGCAATGTATTGGTGATACCATGTTGAGTAGGCGGTCGCCCAAGGAACTTGGCCTATGCCGGCCCATAGCAACGTCTCTTTGATGTTGGTAGCAGACTTGTCATAGCGGCTCAGGAACCGCACAGGAGGTTCAGTAGCAGGGCCTTCAGCTGCTTCGTGGAGATTTGCGAATGTGGTCATTATGTCATCACTTTCGGATATATTTGCAGGATTCTCTTTAGGCCCGACGAGAAGAAAGTGGTCTCGGAAAGCGTAGTAGCTTGGACTTTTGGCGATGCCTTGTTTGATGGCAATCTCTTCCGCAGGTGGATTGTACGTAATACCAATGTCGGCCTCGCCCGTCTTCAGATATTGAATGCTGTACGTGGTGTCGCTCTTGATCCACCCCACCTGGAATGGTTTCTCGCCGTCTCCGACGCGGCTTTTGATGTATACATTCGCAAGCTCTGGCCATCTTCGTTAGCATGGTCCAAAGCTTTGGGAGAGAGATTTCACCTTTGATCAAACCGCTTTGGCCAGCACCTCCATTAGCAATAAGCAGCTTAATGGTATCATTCTTATTGTGATCGAAGCCGCCTCCATAAATCGCGTCAGGAGTCACAGCCAAACAGCTGCCAACGAGAAGAGAAATTGCGAGTAGATAGGATTTCATAGTTGTTAGTTTGATGAAAATAACTAAGCTGATGAGAGAGAGGAAAGTTCAAAAATTTGATCAAATCATGGGGGGAACATGGCATTTGAACTATTAGCCGTACTGGGTAGCTCGGAACGGCATGCATGCCTTTAAAGATTACAATGTCTCTCCTTATCAGGTGAGACTATTAATTTTGTAACTGTAGTACCGGCGCCACTGTAGAAATTAGAAAGACATCTGCTTAGATACTCTTTGCATACCTTTGGGGTTACATTCCACTGCCTATTTTGACACTCTGATTGACAATTTCAGGTTTTGTTGACGCAGGGGCCGTGATGACTAACTTAGCACGCGCAAATTCGCTGGGGCACAGTAAGCACTAAACAACTGAGCATCCTTGTTAACGTGTCGCAAATCTGGTAGCTGAAGTCGGACCCATTAAAGTCATGATTGAGCGCCGACCAACACCAATTTATTGATTCTTGGCATCGGGAGTGGCGCAAAGCTGCGAATAACCTCTCAGACCGCTTGTCCACAGGTGACCGTATCTGGCCGCTGCAAGTGTGTTCTCTTGATGTATAGGATGTATTAGCATGGGATTGGAAATAGTTGTAATTAATTTTTAGATTTTCCAGCTTTCTATCAAGTTCTGATGATGTTATACTTCTTTCTTTTTACTTTATAGTACAGGTTATATAATGCCAAGAGAAGTAGTTCCACTTCACCTTGTAATAAATTAGCACTATTGATCAATAGTCTCTTGACTGATTTCTTTTCTGCGCTGCACAACCAACACCATCTAGCCCCTTAACGACAGTTCTTAATAAAGGTGTCTCTGCTTCCCTCTCTTTACCCACCCTTCTCCTTCTTCCTATAATCAAGGTTCAGTCAGTCCACATCAATACCTGTGCTTGTCACCATGCATGTCTTGCTAAAGTCTCTCATTTTCGTCCTCCTTCCAGCCCAGGCACACTTTGCTTATGGGGGACCATGCAAACCATCGTCAAGCACTTCCATCGGTCAAGTGTTCACCGTCACAACTGCCAGTGATGAGATATCTACTTTTCGGAGCGCTACAATCAGCACTATTTTGAGCAGCGAGACCAATAGCGCTACTACGCTTGAGATATCCTCGATTCTCACTACCGGTAGTGAGCTTCCTGTTACCACTGTATCCACCGCAACATCTCTTTCTCTCGCCGTTTCTGAATTATCTTCAACTACAACACTTGGTGAAGCATCAACGACGACTGCGCCTTCTGGATTCTCGACCTCAAATGCGCTCCCCGATGCCGTGACAACAACATCGATTGATATCCCGCTGGGGACGACTCTCACGGCGATCCTTGTTCAGGACGGCTCTGAAGTGAACGCCTTCCTTCCTATGGATGATGTCAACTATGAGAATAGCTATATTATTAGCGATCCGACTGCCAAGTCGGCTGGAGCTCTTTTTGGTCTGGACCCCGAAACCTCTCGACTCTATGCCATCTTGCCTAATGGGGAAAGGCTCTATGCCGTGAGTTGTATTCAATGCAGTGGCTACCAGTTTCGCTTTTTGAATGAGGAACAAAGACAATTGGAGTATTTTGTGGCTTATGCAAGATGCACAGAAGGCGAAAACAGATACCTTAACTGCATTCCCGAAGGCGGTCCGGAAGGTTCTTATCCTTATATGTACTTCTATCAAATTCAAGGCGTGCGCTACTTCCAGACTCGTGATTCTGGGCGCCGTGGCCAACCGGCAGTGGAGTTTAGACTAGGATAGCTGCACATGTATCTCTGCGAGGATGTTATGAGGTATATCATCGGTTCTCAATATAGACATTCAGCCTCACCACCAGAACCAGTCTTCTCCACTTTTCTTCCATATGCGTTATTTATCCATTTATTTTCTTTATTTAATCCATCCCATTTCTCAACAACGCCGACAATGACGAGCAGAAAATTGCAACCAACAGCGGAGGCAGTGACTCTGGCAACTAAACCTCCTTTATTCTTTCGCAACTTTCCAAGGTTACCATCAGAACTGCGTCTAAGAATCTGGCGCTATTCTCTCCTTCCCCGCTGCGTTGAACTGCATGCCCGCAGATCACATTATGCCGATAATTTTCAACACGGAGGTGTACCAAAATGGCAAAGTCGGTGTCATAACCCTGCCTTGCTATTGGTAAACACAGAGGCGAGATCTATTGCAATGGATTACTATCGCGTTAAACTCCCCCTTGCAACGATTACGCCGTATGAGCATGCCGGCGATGACATTAACGACCCAAATCGCGTGTTGTATATTAACCCTGCCGTCGACACCGTCGCTGTACTGGGTGATCTGGACTACAGCAGAATCTCACAACTTCTGAAAGGCTTGCGAGTCAGTGATCCGGAGGGAAATGGTTTGCAGAAATTCGCTGTCAGCGCCAGCTGGACGTATCATCAAGGAGCAGGTGACACGATCAGGATGTTAGCCAAGCACATGTTTCCCGAGCTAGAAGAGATGACTGTGTTTATGTATGACGAGAAAATGCCCCCTTCGGACTGGACTGGTGGAACGTGTGAATTGAAAGATTGTAGCCATACAGATTACTACAAACGGTATGCAATGGGAAGAGGCCAACAAATGAGGGATGGTGACAAATGGGTGGTGATCGGGAGGAAAGAGTTGAGGGTGGTGGAGCTAATATTTAGGCATGAATGGTAGTGGATGTTGATTGTTGCAGTTGAGGCTTGAAAGCTAATTCACAAAAGAAATCTAAGAAAAGACTTGAGCTTTTGGAAGACAAAATGCCTATAGCCCTAACAAAGATAGTTCTACCAACTGAAGACAGAATAAGAGACTGCGACAACTCTCATTGTTATGTGCTGGTAGCCTTTTGCCAAATCTCAGACTGGTGAAGTGATCTAGCCAGAGCCTCAATGTTCTCGTCTTTGGTTCCATTTACATCAACCTATAACTGTTAGTCCATATCCCTCATTCAAGTATAGTCGAGAACCTACGGATACCAAGATACCACGCTGGCGATACTCTTCCTCGACTGGGACTGTCTCCAGCTCGTACTCCTTGAAGCGCTTTTCGAACTTGTCTGCGCATCGTGGATATCCGTCGATCAAGATCCCGTTCACTTCGGGCTCATTACGGTTGATGGCGTCGAGAATTTCGCGGTAAATGAAGGGGCTGAGATCCTCAGAGGTCAAGAAACCTTGATTGTCAAGCTTGCTTTGAATCTTTGCGGCAAGTTCGGTGGAGCGATTGACACGCATCCAAGCGCGCAGGCCATCACCGACCGAGTAGTGCACGAGGTTGTGTTTTTGGGCGAGATATGCCGACAGTGTTCCTTCCCCGCACCGGGAGCCCCTAGAGCATGGTCAGAAATGGCAGATAAGATAAGTGGAGGGCAGAAATGACTGTACCAATGATGAAGACGATGGCAAAGTTGCGGCTATTGCCGCCCGATTTGGCCTGCAGCTTCATTGTTCTGTTACCTTGATGGTGGTGGAGTTGGGCTGTTGCTGAGGCATTAATCTTATCGTGACACAGCCTCGAGTAACACAAACTCAACCCAATTGACAGTGAATCATTGCCAATCCTGCAGAGATCGTAATGGCGTCACGTGCGGGGACCTCAATGCCCCCGCTCCACTTGACTTTAGAGAACCCTAAACCTCACTTCTGTGCATTATTCACCAGCCGAAAGACGGCTCTCTACTAGACAGTGAATATCTGCGCCTGATCTTATTTACCTCTCTTTGACTACACGTACCAAAACATAGCGCTTCTTTCCCTTCTCGGCGAACTACACCTACTGTACCGCTTTGTTATTGGTGTTGTTGGTGTCTTGGGCATTGGCTGGGTTATATCTCGAAAACAGTCCAAGACAGAGGCTACTAAACATCCTTCCAAAGAGTTCACCAAAAAATCCAATGTTCCTGTGTCTGTCAATTACTTTCCCTCTCGAAGATGCAATTACACCTGCGGATTCTGCTTCCATACCGATACTTCATCCTACGTCCTCCCAATTGATGAAGCAAAGCGCGGCTTGAAACTTTTAAGAGAAGCTGGCATGTGAAAGCTCAATATTGCTGGTGGCGAACCATTCCTCTACCCTCGTCTCTTGACTGAACTCCTCCAGTTTGGTAAGGAGGAACTAGGCCTCGAAAGCATCAGCATCGTGAGCAACGGCAGCAAGATTACGGAGAAATGGATGCGTGAGAATTGTCAATGGCTGGACATTCTTGCAATCTCATGCGATTCTTTCAATCCGGAGACGAACAAGAAGATTGGGCGGGGCGACGACGGAGGGAATGTGATCCGGCTCTTCCGCATCGCGGAATGGTGCAGGGACTATGGCATCAAGTTCAAGTTGAACACTGTTGTCAACATCCACAATTGGAATGAAGACATGTCAGCTGAGATTGAGAGACTTGAGCCTTTTCGATGGAAAGTGTTTCAGTGTCTGATCGTTGCTGGGGAGAATGAGAACGCGACCCGACTGCGAGATGCGACAACGTTCCTCGTGACCGACGAACAATGGAAGACATTCTGCGGCCGGCATAAACATCTTCCGTGCTATGTTCCAGAAGATACAAATGCCATGGCAAGCAGCTACTTGCTCCTGGATGAATACCTGTGCTTTTTGGACAAGGGCGAGGGCATGATAACAAAGAGCGAATCAATCTTGAAGGTCGGCGTTGAGAAAGCAATGACTCAGGTTGTCTGGGACAAGGGTTCTTTTCTCGATCGTGGTGGCATTTACGACTGGGGCAGATCCGATATGGCGAAGGAAGGTGATTGCGGCGGCGGGAGTAATGAGAAGCTACAATGGTGATAGTCAATCGCATCGACGTCTTCGTTTAGACCGGCTGGGGAGTCAGCTTCGGAAAGGATGATAGTGTCGGAAACTGTATCAACACTGGCGATAAGTGTAAACACGAGCGAACGATGAACATGATTCGTCCTCGCATAGTCCTTCCTCAGTTGGTCTAGCGGTTCATCGCACAACGCGATCCCTTATCTGGGTTAAGCTTATCCTGTACCACATGACAATGCCTCCGCACTCGCATTTGAGATATCGGCTTCGCCTATCATGTCCAACGCGGGGAACAAGTTGGTATAAGTCACCAAAAACCCCTACCGAACCGTTATCTTGCACGACGCGGGTCAAGTTATATAACTCGCATGACTTTCCCCACGCATCGATTTACCTCTTAAGACAGATCTATATTAACCGTCCTGTACTACCATCATCATTTTCATCATGCACCGCGAAAGAGATCAGCCGAGTCTCAAGTCACAAGATACGAAAGAGGTCTCAGAAATGCCTGCCAAGACAGACAGAGATGCCATTGAATGCGGATCAATTTCTCCTGGCGGTGTTACCGTCCAGACACTGAAGCCGTTCACGACATTATCTGCCCTCGGCATCGGCTATGGCACAACCAACACTGCCGTCGGACTCCTTCTCGTCCTTGGAAGCACTCTTCCAATGGGTGGTACACCTCTCTTCTTCTGGGGTTTCCTTGTCATGGCGGGCGTTGGTCTTGCAACAGCTACAACATTAGCAGAGCTTGCATCGGCCATGCCTCATCCCGGCGGACAGTATATCTGGGTCAATCGTTTGTCCTCGCCCAGATATCGTCGCTTTCTGTCATACACAATCGCTGTTGTCAGCTGGCTTGCCGCAGTTGCTACAGGTGCTTCGGCATGTCTCTCAGTACCCACAGGCTTTTGTGCCATCATATCTCTGCTCAATCCAAACTTTGTGTACAAGCGTTGGATGGGATTTGTTGGCTTTCAACTGTTGAACATCTTGACTGTCATTTGCACCAGCTTTGAGCATGCCCTACCACGAATTTCGAAGATCATGCTCCTCTTTAGCTGTATGACTATCGGTGTTATCTTCATCACGCTCTTTGCCATGTCTGACAGCCATGCTTCGGCAAAGGACTACTTCACAACCTCTGTCAATATTTCAGGATGGCCAAAGGGAATTGCCTTTATCATTGGGATGAATGGGGCCAACTGGAGTTTCTCATGCCTCGACGTTGCCACTCACTTGGCTGAAGAGATGCCATCGCCCAGCACCGATATCCCCAAAGCTCTGATGTGGACTATCGTTGTTGGATTTGGGTCCGGGCTCTTGGTTGTGACCTCGGTTCTCATCAATGTACCAACCATAGATGGAGCCGTGGACAACTCAGCTCTTTCTCTGTTCTACATGATTACCAAGAGCAAGGCAGCCGCTGTCGGCTTGTGGATTCCTGTTCTTATCACAACGGCTGGCGCAGTTTGGTCAATCCAGACATGGCAGTCTCGTCTTGCTTGGACCATCAGCCGGGAGGGTGGCTTTCCGTTGCATCGCCATCTCAGCAAACTTGCACCTGCTCCTTTTCACACACCAATATGGTCGCTGATTTGGTCCGCCTCTGGAACTGCCCTCTTTGGCTGCCTCTATCTTGGTTCAGATGTTGCCTTCAACTCTCTGATATCAACGGGCCTGTTACTCCAATACATTAGCTACAGCGTCCCTGTTGTCTTGGTTCTTTTACAAGGACGCAGCAATTTTCAACATGGCCCTTTCTGGTACCCCAAGCTTGGATTGATTGCTAATATTGTCATGTTGTCATGGACTATGGTGGCTCTTGTTTTTTATTGTTTCCCTTACTACACACCTGTTACGGCTGAGCAGATGAATTATGCTTCCCCAGTCTTGGTCGGTATTGCTCTCTTGTCTTTGTGCTTTTGGTTCTTCCATGCAAGTAAGAATTATGAAGTAAAGGAGATTTTGAATGCCTGAGGAGTACACGGAGTAGATAATATTTAAATTGATGCTTTAGTACCTATAATTGCAAGGATGGTTGTAGACAATTCAAATTCAACAATGCGGTCACCCACCGTTAAACAGTCTCTTGTAACGACTTGCGTCAGTAATTCCTTGATTGGCCAAGAGCTATAGAGACAATTGAATTTATGCAATGTCAAATACAAAAGTCTGTATGGATGTATCTCATATCTCCTAGAGGCGCTAAGTCATATGATCCGAGTTCTGGAGCTGGCTAGCACAGGCACTAACTAACGTATCGTCAAAAGCGGGGGAATCCACCACCTTCATCTTGTAGCATCTTCCCCTTGTCACATTCTCATCTCCCTTCAATCCTACAACTTATTGATTGAGCCACTGCGTTCCTCGCGCGGAGTAACGATGCAGCAATCGAACAAAACCCCACACTCAAAGTCTCGCAATGGTTGTGTCAGGTGTAAAGCAAGAAAGGTAAGCTCATCCAAAGAAATGCGCACCCGTCAACTCACATCTTGAGAGGTTAAATGCGATGAGCGGAAGCCTGCTTGCATGCGTTGTGAGGACCAAAACTATGAGTGTCCAGGATATGCACTCAACGTACGTTGGTCACAAAAGCACCAGACAAGGCCCAACTTGAGCTCTTTGCGACAAAGGAAGACAAAAACTCGTATCAACGCTTCTTCCAATTCGTCGGGAGCGGAAGGCTTTCTCCAGATGAATGGATGGCTCGATCCCCCATCTCAACTGGATTTCCTTATGCCAGCAGAGACATTCAGCATTGACAGTCTATCGCAAGATCTCCTTGGGTCTGAATCCTCGCCGCGAATCAACAGCAACATACTAGATTCGCCTGGCGGGAATTTGAAAGTCTGGACTCTCCCTGAAGACTCAGGGTCAACATTCAGCATCGAGGAATCAATGGGAGTGATGGGACAGTTGTTTGTTGATTCCACGAGTCACCCAATGTTTCAATCTCAAAACACAATGCAGGAAGAGCAATCGCTCGTCCAGGCTCGACATTCATGCCTCGACCCGCACCGACGCATGTATAATACCCCAACCACTCTATCTGAATACTTTTTCCGCGAAGTTATTACTCTCTACTGTTCTTGGGACAGTGAACTCAATGTCATGCGCAATATCATTGAGAAAATGTGGCAGTCATCTGGGGTGCTCTATCACACAATTCAGAGCATGGCTGCAGCATGCTTGTCAAAAGACTTCCCGCACCTGCTACCGGTTGCTCGCGAGGAACGTTCACAAGCACTTCAACTTGTGAAAAGTAGACCCCAAGAGGTGGAGAAGCAGGTAATGCTGCTAGCATCCATGCTTCTTGGCCATACCTCGAGCTGGCTAAGCCCTCACAACCTTGCAACCGAGACCTTTCGAGCAAGCCAAAGCATACTGGATGAAATTGCCACTGAAAATAGTGACAGCTCAGAGATGTCTTTTTTCAGAGACACCATGGACTATTGGGCTATGCTTCTGGTCTATCTCACGGACAAGAACGAACTGGGAGAGTACCATCGAGAGGAACGGATTGGCCCACTGAACTTGATGAAACCAATCGAACCACATCCCTACTCTGGTATCTCGCAAGATATGGTTCGTGCACTGACCGATACAGGGATGCTCATATTCCAATATCGGAAACATATGTCCACCATGAAGTTCATGACTGAAGGTGATCTTGACGTATTCAGAACTGCATTGCGCGAGGGCAGACGGCTGGAACGCACATTTTTAGCACATCAGGTGCCAAACGCAGTCCAGGCCAAGAACCCTGGCGATCCAAAAACACCACTGAAGCATTTGGAACTTATGGATGAAGCGTATCGATGTACAGGGCTGTTGCAGCTCTATCGCGTCTTTCCCGATCTTTTGAACGAAAGATACTCACCTTGGAGCAAGGATCACATTCTACGACCTTTGCCAGCACAGCAGGTACCAACAAAGAAGGAGAGACAGCTTTGGCTGACACAATTTGCTCTGCATATCCTTGCTATACTGGAAGAGATTCCGTTCGAGTCAAGAACTCGCAGTGCTCAGCCGTTCGTTATGGTTGCTATATCCGGTGAACTCAGGCAGAATTCTCACAGTCTTCATGGCTCTGAAGTCTCCATCACAGACCCCGGGATATTGAGTATTGATGGTGTGTCTATTGAAGTAGCCCGTGCTCGGAAATTTGTTAGCTCCCGGCTGTCAGCATATACACACATCTTGCCCTTACGAAAGAGCCAAGTCATTTTGGAGCTCATCAATCAAGTTTGGTCAGCAATTGATAATGGACAGGAGGATGCTTACTGGTTAGATATTGCTTACGAGAAGAAACTGGGCACAATGATGGGGTAGTGTACTTGGTAGTTAAAAGTTACTCTGGGGGAGTTCATGATGCCATTAACTATTCTATGTCGCTGTCCAACTTCTTACAACTTCTCCTCCTTGGTACCGCCGGGCAGAGCGATCTTTGCAAACTTGAGCAACGTTTTATCAGCTGTCAGTTTAGTCTGGAGACGTTCTTCTGTGACGAGAAATGCCCGAGGAAACCAGTCGCTGACATCCTCGCCGAGTATCATTTTTACCAACGCCTCACCCGTAAGCCAGCACTTGTCCATCCCATAACCGTTAAATCCTGCAGCTATCCACTGTCCATCGTCACCAATAGTGCCCGTCAAGGATTCGGGTATCTTGCCAACTATAGGGAGTCCGTCCGCTGTGTGTCCTTGAATGCCCGACCAAATGGACTCTATCTCTGACACGGCTTCTGACCCCCAGCCATTCAGAAACAGTCTTGGTAAGACAGTAGAAAGGGCATGCCTGGCTTCTTCAGGAACATAAGTATCATCTGCAGTCAGGATGTCCTTCATATAAGCCGTCTCGTTCCCTATCCAGATACTCCCAGTCAGAGCATTTTGCTGCAAATAATAGAGGCCGGTGTCGAAGAAGCCAGTTTCGGCATCCAGGCTTGACTTGTGAGACAAGCTCCAAGACCTTGTTCCTTTGTATTTTGGAAACAATGGTCCCGGCTTTTGAACTGACATTGTTCCTCGGAATGGATAAAGGCCTCCAGCCAAGTTGGGCAATAAGTGCGCCGCGTGTCCATTCGTACAGTGGATGACCTTTTTCGCTCGGATGTTTCCTCTCGGGGTAGTGATGGCGTAGGGATACAGTCCCTCAGAGAACTCAACGCGAGTAACTGGCGTGTTTGTCTCGATTTTCAGTCGACTAGAGTACTTGTCCAACAGGCGTTGATAGATACCAGTCAGCAGTCGGTAGGGCCAAATTGCACCAGCTTCATGCTCAACAGCCCCAGATGCATTCTTGATATTCCATCTCTGTAACATGTCAGACTTGATGTGGCTTCACTACAACGTGAACTTGGGGCATACCTCTGGAACCTGATCTCTTTCAATTATACTGTGATAAGCGCTGTACTCTGGCACTTTTTCCTGGAAACCCAGGACGGAGCTTTTCGCAGAGGCCCACGTCTCGTCATCTCCAACTGCCATTACCTTTAGGACATCTCGTATCTGGCACTCTCCTTGCAAAGCAGGATCGAACTCTCTGACCAGTTTCATCAAATGATCAATATTCATGATGCTAAAGCGAGTGATCTCCCTTGCCGCTTCAGTTCCATGCTGTTCAGCCAGAGGACCAAATGTATGCCCAGATGCTGTGACAAGATGTCCCCCATTGCGTCCTGTTGCTCCACTGACAAGAGTGCGGGCCTCAAGCACCGTTACATGTGAATTGGCTGTAGATGGGTGTTCGAGCAGTGCCTTTGTGACACTACAGCCTGTAATGCCGGAGCCAATCACCGCAAAATCAGTAAACTTTGAAAGATCCCTGGACTGTATCGAGGCCAGAGACGGGTGAGGAGGAACCTGCCAAGCTGAGACTGTTGGGTTTGGCCTTGGTAGTCCCGGGTCTTGACGGATTGCCTTTGACACATTTTTAAGAACTCGGGCTGTAGCTGGGTCTGACTTCTCGTCAGTAAGTGACTTTGTGTTCCAGATCGGAGCGCATACTGAGATACAAGTTCAGCTCGTCGTCGTCCGAACCGGGCCTGATTTGGCTTTCAATCTGTGTCTCATCGGCTGCCATGTTTGCTGCTTTTCTGGATCTAACTAAGTGAAAATTGAGTAATCTCTCTATCTATATCACGCTGGACAATGTCCAAGCTAGGACATGGAAGTGACTGCACCAGCCGGGGGCAAGGTACCAAGGTACCGCTGTCTCCTTGACTACGTAGTAAGTCCGAGTTGAAATTGTGCCGACGCTGCGACTTACTGTGTTTGGAAAGTGTATGCGAGGTAGATAACGACAACGGAATGCGATTGGCAGGCCCAACAAACTCCCCACTTCCGATAAGCCATGAATTTCCAACTAAGCTCAATCCGAGATAAGCCACAAAATAGCTTCCATCTGAAGAAGCATTAGGGAGGGGTAATAAGTCATCCCTGCCTCAATCTCATTGTTAGCCTCATGTAAATTGAATCCGGCGAAACTTTATGCAAAACCAGGGAATCAAGCATTACTCTTCCCGATCCTATTTCATACAAAGCACAATTCTTCTACTATTAGACTTTTCAATTCTGGTAACAAAGACATTAGGACGTTTCGCAAATCTACCAATACCCTTCCAGCTCACTAGAAACTAAGTCTCAAAATGGGGATTTATATCACTGACCTCACAGAGGCAGACATTCCAGGAGCAGTGGAGGCAGTACAGTAAGTGTGAAACATATCGGTTGGATTTGCAATGGCTGACCCGACAGGCAAGCCTTTGTTGGAGATCCTTATAATGTGTGGGTTTATGACCAAGCGAAAGTGAGTGAAGAACATCCGTGATGCAAGCTCTTACAAGTATTTCTAATGCTGACGCTTATGCAAGTTCGACCGCCAGCGGAACTTTGAATCTCTTGCTATTCGAATGAGATGGGGAATGCGTAATGGGATCTTTCACGTTGCTAAAGAAGAAGACAGTGATAAAGTTCTGGGTGTAGCGATGTGGCTACGCCCTCAACCAGCAGATCAGCCGCCAACATGGAATGATTGGTTCGAGAGCTGGAAGCTTTACTTTGGGCAAGTACGCATGAATCTTTGGTACGGTCGTGGAGGATTAAATGTCAAGGTATGTTACTCGAGGTTCTACCAAATACAAGGAGTTGCTGATCAATGCCAGCGTTATTATATCTGGAAGGATGCCCAAGCCAGTGCCCAATCGGCTCTGTGGAAGGACCCTCGGGGCTACTTCTTTCTGAACATCATGGTTGTTGTCCCTGAGGCCCAAGGCAAAGGAGTAGGTGCAAAGTTGATGAAAGCCGTCACTGACGAGGCTGACGCCGAAGACATGAGATGTTATTTGGAGTCAAGCCGTGATGTCCCCAACGTCGCCATTTACGGACGTCTAGGGTTCAAGTTCCAGAAGGAAATGATTTGTAACGATGATGGCGATGCGATCAAGTTATTCACAATGATAAGGGAACCCAATGCTGAGCCATCTAGCGGGAGGTAGACCTGAAATGTATAAATGACAAGCTACATGAGAAATAGCCTTTCGACACAGCATAGCCAAATCTTGTATTTATTTGACTTCCTCTCCTCAGTATAGGGTATCCAGAAAGGATCTCAGTGCCATCATCTCATCAGTCTGGATGGCAGAGAAACCAGCCCGGAGCAGCCGGCCCCAGACGGTATCCGAGTTCTCCAATGCAGCGCTGTCAGTAAAGCCTGGAGAGGCGACACTATCCAAAGTATTGACCCAGAGAGTGATTCCGGCGTCATGGAAGTGCTGCTTTATTGCATCGACCTGTGAGATGTTCCGAAACGAGGCTTCGCAGATCAAGGGCTTCAGCTCAAGAGCAAGCTTGGTCTCGCCAGTCATCATGCTCGAGATGAGTGCGTGCGATGAATGGAACGTCATGTATGGTGATATTGGCTTTGATCCAGGCTAGGTCATCTTCCGTTTTCAAATCAGCCCAGAAATCAACCTGCTTTTCGATGCTCATCCTTTGTGCATATACCAGCACTTCTGCGATGACATGGCGATGCCTGATGTCGAGGTGGATGTAAACTTATCGCGGGTGAGTTCAAAGACATCACGTAAGCTTGGCAACTTCTCGTTGGTAAATGGATTGTTTGGGCCTCCATCGCGGTTTCTGTGTGGAAGCGATGTCAGTTCTCTGAGAGTCAACTCTTCTGGCTTCCTGTCGACTCCAGTCATTCGATCCAGAGTTATATCGTGCAGGAGTACGAATTCTCCATCAGCAGTACGGCGTACGTCTATCTCAACAATATTGTACCCAGCTTTAATGGCGCGTCGGATGGAAAGCAAGCTGTTCTCAGGAGCTTCTTTCCATAAGCCGCGGTGGGCGACAATTGCACACTGGCGATGAGGATCGACGATGTATTCGGAATAGTTCATTTCTGCTGCTTCGATCTCATCAGGTTTCTGTGATGAGGCAAATGAAATGACAGATATAAGAAGTCGATGAGGTCGTGAAAGGAATGCAAATGGCTGTTTATTGGTGGCTTGCTATCTAACTTTGTGCTGTCGTAGTCGTGGTGGGTCTTTGAAGACCAAGCAAGGCTGACCCTACGGATAGACTGCTTCTTCTCGAGGTTTCACTCAACCACCCAAACTAGGATCTGCAATTCCTTGAGTATATGTCGGTCCTTCATTCACCCTAATATACCAATTTCATGTCGACCAAGCTGTTTGTCCTCATTGCAAGTCACACCAGGAACAATAACAACGCTTGAAGAAAGATAAGACGGGGAGAATGCCTGTACCACACAATGCGACAGGCGATATGTCTCTAAGTTCTGAGTTATATGCCAAAGGCCCTCTACAGAAGAACAAAGAGGAAAGTACTATTACAGCAATAGTCATCGAGTGTTGGTATAGAAAGAAAAGCGTCATGGATGCAGCATGCTAAATAACGCTTAGTATATTCTAAATGCGGGCATAACGCGAGAAGCGAAAAAATCTTGAGTAACACAAAACGTCTATACCGGAGTCATGGTCTAAGATTCCTTCTTAGAAGCAGCGGCAGCAGCAGCAACTCTCCTCTTCTTGGCCATGGTGTTGAAGAAAGTTCCAAGGCAGAAGCCAACCAAGCTGAAGAAAGGAGCCCATGCCTCTTTTGGTACGAACACGGTTGCAATGGTGATCAAAATCGGGTGCATGGCGCACATAGCTTTTGTCATAGGCACCAAGCCCGCACGAACTGCAGCTCGAGCCTGGTCAGTTGTACGCGCGCCAGCAATGACGGCCATTGATGCAAGATAGACAGTATTTTGGATGGGGAAGAACTGCAATAAGTCAGGTAAGTAGCTGATAGTCATTAGTGGCGACAAGATAATGCACATACCAAGAGCATAGTGATGAGGTTTTGTAAGACTACTCGTCCTGGGAGACTTCGTTGTAGAGTCGTGTTGAGAAAGTGGGTCAGTGGTGCCGCGATACACGCACCATAAAACGCCATTTGGGGGACACGGGCAGTAATTGTTGGGCCGTGGCCAGAGAGCCCATAGGCAAACCACGATGCTATAATCTCCGTCAAGGCCGACATCGAGCCTTGAGTGAGCATCTTTGTCCTCAGTGGCTTTGGCTGTAACTGTTTGAGGTATGCCTATGTAGGGAATGTCAGCGTTATGCACAAAGATACAAAGTACCCAAATCATACACCCAGAAGCGCCTTGGCGTCAATTGGAGATTTGCCATTCGGCGTATGCGTAAGAGATGACATTTTGTTGCTGTGGCGCGACTTGTCTCGGTTGTGTTCCCAGGGCGCAAGTGGGTGTGAGACTGGATAAGATACAGGCTGTTGAGAGTGTGAAGTTGTCCTTGTTTGATGCCGGATAGGAGAAAATTAAAGATGCCTGAGGCTGAAGGTCCTCTTTTATTAGCCGTGCACATCAGCCGGCGCCTCGGTCCGAGCTCCCCAGACCCGCTTCCCCTCTTATCGGAAGATTACTTTATCGGGAATGATAAAAGCTAACCTAGAGTCCTGAACCTAAGGTTCAGAATATAGATACTAGAAATATATAATAACCTTACCAGCAAGGAGTCTACTAAGCTGAAGTATTTAAATTTTATATGTAGTAAATAAAGTTAAATATATTCCTTATATTGTAGGACTCTAAACAGTAAGAAGAAAGGTCATATAATAAAAAGTTATAGCAAAACCTTAAGTCCTTAACAATGCAGATTTAAATAGTTATCAAGGTGAATAAGTAAATAAACAAGACTATATTTAAGCCGGTTACTGGAAGCTATTGCTAAAGAGTACAATTAAAAGATTAGTTAATATAGCACGCTTAGTTCTCAATTTAAGAATTCCTAAGCCTCTTAAACTGTAAGTACGCAGCATCTAGTAGAGAATACCTACAAGTCGAGCATTATTTAGCCGACATTCTACTTAAGTAAAGACAAACCACTCCAACTGTAAGGATCAGAGAATCGGGGTAGATACTGCATCTAGACCTGCTGCCGCGCAGGAAGGTGACACGCTTATCATTAAAGGTGCTGGGCTACAAAACTTAGTAACCGCGACCCAGGTCAGTATACCGATCTTCCCACCACCTACCGAAATACCTGCTGATCAGTCTGGCCTGGCTTCGCTACCACGCGTTCCAGTGGCTAGTGGTCACGCAGGAGCAGGGTTGTTTTATGGGTGTGAAATTAGCATTTGTTCATCAACAGAACGGCGTAAAGAAACACTGGCATACCGCAAGTCCCACAGCAACAGTACTACCGGCATTGGTCCTTTCGCTTAATGACCGATCAATTACTAAACCATGCGCCAACAAAGTGCACTATCATGCCGATTTGCCGGGTGGCACGCCAATAGCCAATGCGAGGGTCGAGACCACGCGGGAACAATTGGAGTCACCTCCCCACGATTGGTGGGCATTGGCCATACTTCCCCGTGGGGAGCCAGGATGCGGGGAAGAGTCCTCCCTCACACGGGTTGCCGGCATCATAGGCCACCACATACCAGGAGCTGATTACACCTAGCTCACCTCTCTATATGACAAGGTGAGTCGTGAGGGGAAAGGTAGCTCTGAAATTCGGTAAACGCGTCGGCAGTTACATCGCTTCCTTATTTGATATGCAAGGCTTGCATAATATGAGTAGAGGTTAAATAAGTACAGCATGCCAAGAAGTCTGATTGCTGTTTAATACTTCATCGACATAGCAGTGAAAGAGCGAGAACAGCGGGATCACCATGGAGATGAATTCCAATAACGAGGTATACCATGTACACAAGATCATCTCGGCATACATGCTAACAGTAATTGCAGGAGATCCATGCCATTGAGGCGGAGCTTCATACGGAGATTCTCCCTGGCACAGAGATTATGAGAGATGTTGCTTCGCATCACTTTGTCAAGGATCGCTCGGGGTCCAATCGCGTCCTCATTCCGCAACCCTCAGACGACCCAGCGGACCCTCTCAACTGGTCACTTAAGTGGAAAATGCTAGCTATCACTGGAGCCAGTATGACCTCATTCTTCCAAGGCTTCGGGCCACTGTCTCTTGCACCCATGTTTGGAGATTACATTGAAGCATTTCACTGCAGTCTAGCAGATGCTGTGCAGTTCACCGGAGTCTGTATCCTGGTTCTTGGTTTCAGTAACTTCATATGGTACGTTCGTGGCACCCGAGCCGAGAGGACCGTTCTCAAGCTTGGACAAATCACTAAGAGCTGCCAACAGGGTTCCATTAAGCACTTCATTTGGAAGGCGACCGGTATACATCGCGTCCAACTTGATCTGTGTGGCCTCTATGATATGGAGAGCTCGTGCGCAGACTTATGGAAGTTTCATGGGAGCTTGTGTGTAGGTTTTGACTAGCAAGAGTTGACAGAACACTTTCTGACTATGATACAGGCTGAATGGTATTGGCGCTGGTCCTGCAGAATCGATCCAACCTGCGGTAATTGCTGGTGAGCCAACATGCTAAACATGATGTTAAGGTGTACACATCTAATTTCCTGTTAGACATCTTCTTCTTACACGACAGAGGCAAGTGGAACACCTTATATTGGGTCGTATACATGGGGTCGTTGATGATTGGCCCCATTGTCGGCGGGTCCATGGCTCTCAACGTAGGCTGGCGCAACTTCTGGTGGTTCAATGTGGCCCTAGGTGCAGCTGTGTTGATCTATACCATCTTCCTGTTCCCAGAGACTAAGTTCGTCTTTAGCGTCCCCCATAACACGCTGACTCGCAACTAACAACAACCAGGTGGCACCGCCCTCATCCTAACGAGATCATTGAGGAATCCAGAGCGAACGAGAAGATCGAGGGTTCGGCCAATGTCAGCCACGCTGAAGCATCTAGACCTGATAGTGATGGCATAACAGAGCACGCCCTCAGCGCCGAGAAAGAGGGAACAACCCCGGAAGGATTTGCTGATCTATCAACAAGCGAGACGGCTGCAAGGGATCCGTATCTCGGGCGGGGAAAGCCTGCAAAGTGGCAGTTCCGGTTTTTCCAACCCAACGCGCATCCTTTCAAGGCTATTCTTTTGGACCTATGGATTCCCTGGAAGTTGTTTGCATTTCCCATTGTCCAATTTGCCAGCTTCGTCGTCTCTTGGAGTTGCTCTTCTTTCCTCACCATTAATCTAACTCAAAGCCAAGTCCTTGCCGCGCCACCTTACAACTTCTCTACTCAGACCATCGGCTTTACCAATTTTGCTATTTTTGCTGGGGCTTTGATAGGCCTTGCCACTGGTGGTCCTCTGTCTGACTGGGTAGCTGCCAAGCTCACTGCAAGGAACAACGGTATTCGTGAGCCAGAGATGAGGTTGGTTGCTATGATCCCATTCGTTCTCATTATGTACCTTGGAAACATCATCGTCTCGGTCGGATATGAGAATCATTGGCCATGGGAGGTTATCGTGCTCATTGGATATTCTTGCGCCGGCATCCAAGTTGCAGCCCTCCCCAGCATATCAAGCACGTATGCTGTTGACAGTTACAAGCCTGTAGCTGGCAGCTTGTTTGTCAGCATCACAGTCAACAAGAATGTTTGGGGCTACGGATTCAGTAAATTCATCACTCCTTGGAGCATGAAGGCTGGGTGAGTCATCTACTACTTTCTCATTCCGGCTGTTGACTAATTCTTTCAGCTTTATCCCGCCTATCATGACCAATGGAAGCTTAGTTTTCCTTTGGTGTCTGTTTGGTGTTGTATTCTACTACTACGGCAAGACATTCCGTCGCTGGACCAGGAATAGTAGTGTCCATAGGCTTTAGTTCTTCGGGTTGAAGTTTTGATGTTGTTGAACAGATATGCTAGTCAGATAATAATAACTAAAGATAACATTTTACCTCTAGTTTCTCTAAAGCTTCTGTATGATGAAGAATATGTAGCATTATTGAACAATATCTATAAAACCCCAATTTTTCTTCTACGAGGGATGCTGGAAGCATCTTGAGCCTTTGGTAATGACTGATATGGACTTTTTAAATGCATACAAAAGCGCCTTAAAGCGAGAACCGCCATTTATCTCCTTCAACTGCCGCTTCACCATGGTCTTCTTCTAACTGTCCCTTAGCCTCAAGTTTCTTGTTGAGCCATAGATACTGCGCATTGGACACAATCGCAAAGACCAGGCCAATGGATGCCAGGGTGAGAATGACCGTAAAACCTGTCCTATATAGTGGCGCATCGTGTGCTTGGAAAATCTGAGCACCCGCTAGACCAGCCGCGTTGGCAGTCATGATAAGAAGAGCCATCGTGATGGACCGTTCTGCAGGATTCCGAATGTTGACAGCAAGCCAGGAACCGTTCAAAGGATGAGCGACAGATCCCCAGAGAGTGGTGCAGGTGAGGATGCCATATTTGAGATCGCGATTGGTGCTTGTGGCCAATTGTCTAGTCGCGAGACAAAATGCGAAACTCAAGATAGTAGCGAGAAGAATCAGAAACCCTCGCTTCCGAGTTTTGTCTGCAATCCATCCAAATGAGAGATTGAGCACGATGACAATCCAACCACCAACAGATGACAGGGCGTTTGCTTGGAGGCGATCGTAGCCGTAGCTTGCGATGATGGAAGGCTGATATGTTCCGAGCGGTGAAATGATGGCGATGCAGCAGAAGGTGACAGTCAGCTGCGGGTAAATACACCATCTGGAGAATGCGGACTTGATGTCAACCCACTTGACATATTTATGTCTTGGACCTTGGGTAGGATTGTCGATACTAACACGGTTGGTGAGGATGTGTATTTCTCGTGGTGTGAAGTACAAGTGACCAAAAATATTTGACGGGTTTGCGGGAGAGTGTGGCATGCGAAAGGCAAAGACAACGCCAATCACTATTGTGACCATACCCTCGAGAAGGAACATCCACTGCCAGCCCGAAAGTCCGGCAACGCCTCTCATCTGAAGGATTCCATAGGCAATGAGACCACTTGCCGCCGAAGCAATCATGTTGCCGAGGAAGAAGGCAGTGAAGCGTCTGCTAGTTTCATTCCGTTTGTACCACTGCGTTAGAGTGTACAAGCCAGCAGGAATAAAGCCTGCTTCCAAGAGGCCGAGTAATAATCGAGTGGCATAATATGCACCGACGCCTTTTCCTTTGATAAATGCTTGAAAGGTGGCGACCAAGCCCCAGCAGAAGATCTGGCAGCTAATCCATTTCTGAGGACCCAAGCGATAGAGGACAAGGTTGCTCGGCAGCTCTAGGAGTACAATTCCCAGGCTGAGGAGCTGGTTTCCAATGTTGAACTGGAATTGAGTGATGCCAACTTCAGGGAGGAAGAAGTCTGTGAGGGCGTTGCCGATGTTGCCGCGGTCGAGCTGCAAAACGAAGAAGCCGGCGATGAGCAGAGGCATGATGAGAAGATCGAGCTTGCGAACGAGAGCCCGTTCTTCGGCCTCGGACCAATCAATGAGGCGCCGCTGCTCAGGGCCATTGGAATCATTGTCTCGACCCGAACTGTAGTCATCCACAGTGGATGGAAGTGGTTCCTTCTCAATCATCATGTCTAAGGGAGTAATTAAGAGAGCAAGGTAATTATAAGTGTTAAAGTAACAATAATACTTTTCAATCCTTCATGGCACAAGACAGAGGGTATATGATAAATAATTCTTGACAAACCCTCTTTTACATCTCGCCATCAAGATGCGGCATTTCACAATACTCTAACGTCCAGTCTATCGCACTTGCATCTTCGTTAACTCACAAAGCAGCTGAATAAAGCGATCTGTGATACCTTGTAATAATGGAAGTCGCTGCGTTGTCGAATCGAACGAACCAATGAGGTCATGATCCGAGCGACAGGCCGGTCTTTCTGGCTTGCTTAGCGTTATCATCAACGAGGGCTAGCTTTGATCTGTCAGACGCCATCGACATGTGAATCTTGCGTGCTTGGGAATCTTGAATTTGAGACCAATGGCAACATCATCCGAGGCACACTAAAACCTGGAGTTGGTTAGTGAGTGGGGGCGCTGTCCTGACAGCAATTGAGCTTTGCATTTGCATATGCAACCAACGGCTTCGTTCTCGCCGACAAATATCGCAACGTGAATACGTCCCGGGTATCAGAAGAGTACCCATGCCAGGCCGAGACCCGAGTAGTAATACGTGCAATTGCTTACATATATAAAATACCTCCTTGTTCTCATCTCATGGTCGAGCCAACTCCCGTGTCTCTCCGTCCTTGACGCTATTTGCACTCTACACTGCAATCATGGTTGCTGCCAAAAGATCCAATTTCCTTATCATCGTCGCCGATGACCTTGGCTTCAGTGATACAAAACCATATGGCTCCGAGATAGACACCCCCGTCTTGGACCGTCTTTCCAAAGGTGGTATACGCATGACCAACTTTCATACCGCTCAGGCATGCTCGCCTACACGAGCAATGCTTCTCTCTGGGACAGACAACCACATTGCTGGCCTTGGCCAGATGGCTGAGTTCGCTGAGATGAAGAAGAATCTCACCGGAAAGTACCCTGACTACGTTGATAAGCCTGGCTACGAAGGCTACCTCAACTGGAAAGTGGCTGCTCTGCCCGAGATTCTCTCCGATTCAGGCTACTTGACTCTGATGTCTGGAAAGTGGCATTTGGGGATGACTCCTGACGTGTCGCCGAGTGCAAGAGGTTTCAAGAAGAGTTTTGGTTTCTTGCCTGGTTGTGGCAATCACTTCAACTACGAACCGCAGTTCGAGGCCGACCAAGATACTATGCTCTTGACCTCCGATGGCTTTTGGATGGAGAATGAGAACCCAGTGGATAGAAAGAAAGACCTACCTGAAGACTTTTACTCTACCAACTTCTTTACAGATAAATTGCTCGATATGTTGAGCAACAGAACCAAAGAAGAAAAGGAACAGCCCTTCTTTTCATACCTAGCTTACACGGCACCGCATTGGCCAATGCAGGCGCCACAGGATGTTATCAAAAAATACAGTAAGCTTCCATCTCATGCCGTGAAGCTTCCATACTCAATGAATCTAGCCGGTAAATACGACAATGGACCCGATCAGCTGAGACTAGACAGGCTGGCCAAATTGAAAGAGTTAGGTCTCGTGCCATCTGATGTCGAAGCGGCTCCTCCTGTTGGTTTTGAAGCTGGCGTGAAGTGGGATGATCTCACTGATCACGAGCGAGCTGTGTCTGCCAGGAAAATGGAAGTTTATGCCGCCATGGTTGACCTCCTTGACCAGAACATCGGGAGGGTTGTAGATGCACTTGAAGCATCCGGTGAACTTGACAACACTTTCATCTTGTTCATGTCAGACAATGGCGCAGAAGGCTCTACGTTGGAAGCTGCACCTGTTGGTCACCCTTATCTATGGATCCGAAAGTTGATACTGATTATGATTCTCAGCTCTTATCATCGTTCAAGACGCTTGGTGAACTTATAGCTGCACACTATGACAACAGTCTCGAGAATATTGGAAAACGCGATTCGTATGTCTGGTATGGCTCTCGGTGGGCTTGTGCTGCTACTGCGCCATCTCGAGGGTTCAAGGGATGGTCAACCGAGGGCGGCATTCGCTGTCCTTGCCTTATACGTTTCCCTCCAATCTCAGCAGCCCCCGAGACTATTTCCCATACCTTCACAACTGTAATGGACATACTGCCTACAATCCTTGATCTTGCACAAGTGCAGCACCCAGGGAAAGCGTTCAGGGGCCGAGAAGTTGTCAACCCCCGAGGAAAGTCATGGGTCAATCATCTCGCGTCTCCTACAGAGCATCCAAATGTTCACCAGGATGTGGATCATATACATGGATGGGAGCTATTCGGTAATCGTGCCATACGAAGGGGCAATTGGAAGGCAGTTCTACTCGCAAAACAAGGTGGCGATGACTGGGAGCTATTTGACGTGGAGAAGGATCCAGCTGAGCAACATGATCTATCAAAGAAGAGGCCTGAAATTTTGGAGGAAATGCTTGTGCACTGGGCTACGTACGTTGCCGAGACGGGCTTAGTTGAAGACGCGTTCTGAGGGACGGATTGCGTGATTGCATGATTGAGGCCCACAGAGGTGTTGGGGGATGTGGACTAAATCCCTTATCACCGCTCGACCCGGGAGGGAAATTAGAGTAGCACTGCCTTGTAATCATCTGTCGATTCCATTTAAAATACTCTCCATGACCTATAAGAAGACACGCACTGGTTGCTTGCAGTGCAAGACGAGAAAAGTCAAGGTAACGAACTACACCCACCAGGAAGATAATTGTCGCTTACAGCCATTGTAGTGTGATGAAGCGATTCCATGTACTGCCTGCGTTCGCCGTAGCTCGACATGTAGTCTTACAGGCCAAGAAAGGTCAGCGCGGAGCAGGACGCGATCACCACAATGTAAGGCTCTGGATCTGGAACCAGCCACCGACATCACTCATTTTCAACGAATTGCTCCATCTCCTGCAGATGGCTTGACTTCACATGACAGAGAGCTACTATGTCACTGGCACCAAGTTGCTCACAAGGCCATTGTTAATCAACGGGGATCAGAGGACCTTTGGCAACACGAAGTAATTCACCTCGCATTCGATCATCCAGTTATCCTGAACCTCGTTCTGGCTATATCCTCTTTCGAACAAGCGCATACTGCCCATCGATCACAAGTCAATGCGCCGAGGAATCGGGTACGACGGGATATTTACGCCTCTCTAGGACTCAAGTATTCTCAAGCCGCCGCAGGGATGATGAGACACGCAGTAGCAAAAGCCAATATCAACAACGGCCCTGTCTGTCATCTTGCCTCAGTTCTCATGATGATCAACTCCTATGCCCAAGGCTCAGTCAAAGAGCTTGTACGGGTGAAAACCGAGCCTTCTACCATGCTGAGCGACCTACTCGTCACTTGTAGGCTCACGAGAGGCATCAGGGCTATTGCCGAGACATATGGCGTCATACGGCCAGATCGTCACGAGCTTATACTTTTTGTCACTGAGGCCGAACCACCAGATCATGGGCCCCTCGATCCCGTTCTTAACATGCTTAATTCTTTAACATTTCTAGAACAAGAAGAGGACAAGAAGACCAAACAAATTTGTCAGGATGCTTTAGATCTAATGAAGTGGCTGGTTCAAAAGGCGCAGACATCCGAGTGGTGCCCGGCACATCGAGCATCATTACAATGGATTTGCTTGGTTGGGAAAGATTTTATGAGGCTTGTTGAAGATCATGAGCCTGCGGCTCTCGTATTATTCTCATATGGGTGCTTCCTGGATAATAGTTACAGTCATAATACCTTTGTAATGAGAGGATGGAAGCATGGTGTTTGTGCTGAGATTCGAGATATTGTTGGTTCAAAATGGGCGAGCGCTGTACTACAATAACCAGATTAAAAGCAGCTTCATAACACAGAGTGAGGACACGAGGTCACTTTATTTTAGCTAATCGGGGCCATGCTTTGTGGTTGGGTCCTGTACGTGCCGCAATTAGTTGCAGATAACTTCGATCTTTGCATTTAGGCTTCTCATGAGTACTTTTCCGCCGGAACCGCGTACTGAGATCGATCTGGTTGCTACGTTATAAAGCTCGGCGCGGTGACCTCGAGGCATAAAAAACTTCTGATATTGAATCAAGGGATTAAAGTCAACGAGTCTAAAGGTTAACTGAAATATTAGAATGCACAAGAATTAACTAAGTATTATCATCGCTTGGGATAAACGTCCCAAGCTTTCTTTCCTCCCTTAAGGCGATGTAAGCCCTCAGCCACGGGTCCCAACTGTAACTTTACCAACCTTCTTAAGAGTTTCCCTCACTACTCTTGGTGAAAGGCCCGTTGAGTCACCATCGCCGTCAACCTCAAATACAAAATCATCAACCCCAATGTTGCCATAGGTCAACGAGTCAACTCCTCCCCATGACAGACACCCACCACTGAAAGGACCAATGTTCGCTTCTATCGTCTTCTCCTCAGTCTCTGCTGTAGACTCATCGACGGATTGAGCCTCAAAGATACCTCTAAAAGACATCCTCTTATTTCCTTCCAATCCCATCGGGTATAGCCTTAACACTGGTGTCACATCCAATCCTGGCCACGTGAGCGCGGCTTCCGCGGCAATCACGTCAACGTCGCCGCGAGTCCAGTTCCTTACCACGAGAGTATCGTCCATGGTGACTGTAAGCTGACTCTTAGGGCCTTTAAAAGTTCCAGCAAAGCGCTTAGCGGCGTTATCACGGGCTGCGGTCTCGGCTGCTGGCAGCAGTGCTTGTGCAAGGAGGTCAGGAAGGTAGCTTAATAGATATGCACGGTTAGTTCCTGCCATCAGCGCCACGCAGCCAATCTCGTGGTCTGGTGAAAGGACAATAATCGCAGTGTAAAGTCCAATGGCGCCGTTCTTTGTGTAAAGATCAACGACCCGGGTTCCGCTGCGCCCGAGGGGGACGTATGTGCGCCGGATCTCCCAAGGCATACCAACAGACATGTGTATGTCTGCAGTATGGGCAATGGGCTTCATCCAAGCGCGGGTTTCGGAGGGGCTGAGTATAGAAGAGTTGAGGATAGATTGGCCGAGGCGTGTGAGGTCTGTAGCTGTGGAAAACATGCCGCCATAGCTATGTAAGGTTGGTCATATGAGATGTAAAATGACGGTGAGCTGACTTACGGGCTACCATCCGCTGTGGTAATGTTCCACCACGAAAGCTGCTCATTCTCGGGGATCATGGCGTTTTCTTTGCTCTTAGGAGCCTCGAGACTTGTTCGCTTCATTGACAGAGGATCGAGCAGGGAAGATTGAAAAGACTTCTTAAATGGCTTTCTAGTCATGCCCTCGAGAGCATAGGCAAGCAGTTGGTACGCGACGTTGGAGTACACCGGGGTGTTTGCAGTGGATGTGATGGGGAAGAAGCTTTGAGTCGTGATGGCTTGGAAGAACTCTGTGGGCAAAGAGTCAGTAAAGGTGATTAATACGCTGAGCAGGAATATGTACCTTTGCGGGAGCAAGGCCTCAGAGATGGATCTGAGACACTGCAGTGCGGTTTCTCCTGTTTATCTAGAGTGGGAAGACCATAGAGCTCGGGACTTTGGCGAGTAGATTCGATAACGGAACTCGTATCGAAGAACCCAACTATATGCAAGTATTAGAAGATGTCACTCTGCCTCTACTTGGGGCGGTACGTACAGTTCCGGCTAATGCCTGCCAAATGCCCTGAAAGCTGCCCGATAGTAACCTCATCCCACTGTACTTTGCCGGTGGGATCGCCCTTATTTTTCCTGGCTGCATGGGCGAGCTCAGGCACCCACTTCGTCACGGGATCGTTCATGCGTTTCATTCCAACCTCCGCGAGCAGGGTGTAGACTGTAAGAAGCTTTGAGACACTACCTACACGAAACACGGTATTGTCGTTGAGCGTCCCTGAAGTCAAGAAGTTCTTCATAGAAGGAGGGACATATCCATGCTGGAAGAGGGTGCCCGAGGCGGAGAAAGCCTGGAGGTAGAATGTAGTGTTGAATCCCTCAAGAGTGCCATTACGGTCAAGCTCGTTGAAGGTAGCGTTGAGCCGAGAAATTGTATTAGAGAAAGCACTGGACTGGAGCGGATGCTGGACTGGGGGGAAGATGGCACCTAGTAGAGGGCATGGAGACTCTTGAGCATTGGTCTGCTGAGGAAAGGCAGCAAGGCCCAGAGAAAGGGCAAGAGTAAGGTAGTTCATAATGAGAATAAGAAACAGGCCAATATGATAATGAGAGATGGAGAAAAGGTAATTTATAAAGAGGGTAACATGATCAACTTATAGGAAAAGGCTCGTGGGTAAGAACTTGATGCACGCGCGTGTAGGTGTATGTTCCATTACGCTAAAGCAACAACAGAAAAAGTTTAACCAAGAGTTATTCTAGAATATGTAGCAAGCCATCTGAGTGTTCGGCTCGCTCAATGGACCTGTACATGAGCTCGTGTCGTTGGAATGAATGTTGTAAACGAATGTGATATAGATAGTACAAAGAATTATGCTTACACAGCCAAGAGAGACAGACAAATCAGCATGCGCTTTGGCTGAACTTGTTCTGTGATTGGCCGGGTCGTTCATTCTTTTTCCACGTTAGTACTAATAAAGCATAGATCATCGTGTGGAGAAATCGATAATCCGAGGCTGACTGTGCTTGGAACTTTTTCATCGCTCAATTTCCCTTAGCGGCTGCGACCAATTGGCATTGAATGACTTTGCACTGCCCAATTTATCGTATTGACTTCAGTGCAAAAGAGCTGATGTCACACATTGCTTAAGTGTGCACGTGATGTTTTGATTGCTCATGTCCCCTAGCTTGGAGCTGAAAATCTTTGCAGAGGAAAGAAAACTCCGAAGGGCCGGTTGCTTGTCGACTGCTGCGATATGGTTAACAAACCCTCAAACACGGCCACAGCTAGTGCAAGCCGACGACGGCGAGTATATCACCACAAAGTTAAGACGGGTTGTTTAACTTGTAGGTCAGTTCAGGCGACTCATATGCACGTCATGTCCCTCCTATGGCGTGTGTCCCTTTCTTCATTTGCACCAAAGCACTCTAACGCAATCACTCTACCAGGATTCGCAGGATAAAATGCGACCAGGGCAAACCTGTCTGTGTGCGCTGTACATCCACCGGCCGCACATGTGACGGGTACACTCCTCCGCCCTCACCTTCATCCCATTCATCTTCAACCTCCACATCACCTTCCCCTCAGTTCTCTAACTCCCTCAACACTGCCGCTGATCTCAAGCTCATCCTGCCACGACAGAGCCCCGATGAGGTACGCAGCTATCGCTTTTTCCTGGAGGTCACGGCACCATCCTTAGCGGGGGCTTTCTACGCCGACTTCTGGCTCACCGAGGTGCCGCGCGTCTGCATGTCTGACGCGGCTATCTGGCATGCCGTCGTGAGTCTCGGTTCTGCCCATGAGGACTTTTCAGAACATGGCCAGGGATCACGGAGCGTGTTTGCTCTGAAGCAGTTCAATTCAGCCATCCGCTGTCTTACTGATTCAAAGTCGCCGAGACATGCAGATCGGTGGAGAGCGCTTATCGTCAGCACTATCTTTACCTATGTATGCATGATCAAGAGACTTCACGATCAGACGCGGCTACATCTGCAAGCTGGATGTAATCTCCTCTATGAACTCCAAAGTCTCGCCACCAAAGGCACGACAAGTCTGAATCAAAAGCAACTTCCGGAGGCTGTCCAAGACGAGGGCTGTATCTCGTCAGTTCCGGTGTCAATTGCTCCACTTCAGTCAATACTGGCCAACCTCGAGTTGCACGTAAACGCCCTTGACCATGGCGGCATGACTGAGAGTCCAAACCTGCTCTTACAAAACAAGACACTCAACACATGGCGCTACTACACTGCACCGCGGCGTTCGCATCGCCCAACACCAGATGCTATTAACCAAGCCTACTGCGCTGCTGAGTCTCTGTTTACTGGACTCATTCTATTTTCCCAACAGCATGCTAAGCAGCTCGGGGACATCCAGTCCGGTAAATCCGGATCAACAGGACTGACAATGCTGGCCGCGCGGCAACAGCCGTATACGAGATGCTACGAGGAAATAAGCAAAGCAATCAGTATCTTCCAACACGAGGTAGACGCAAGCCAACTGGAGTCACATACCACGCTCCCCTTGCACCTCTTCCAAAGGGCCCATCGCCTCCTCCTGATTCAGGACCCCGAGGAACATGATTTGGTCAAGCGTCAAGATGACCTCCCAGCCTTGTACAAGTCTATAGTCGACCTCGCCGAGCAGATCATGAACCTCGATCCTATGAAGACCCGCCGAGTACCCTATACACAGCACCTCTTTCTCGTCGCCCATAGTGGTATAGGACAGTCAACCCGCCGCCATGCTGTGGCCTTGCTTCGGCGTCCGCGGCTTGAGGGCGGCTGGGACAGTCTCATCTCTGCAAGTCTCGCAGAGGCTATCATGGACAGAGAGAGGGAGGCGGCGTGTGAATACCAAATGGAACAACGTTTAGACAATGCGCCTAAAGAAATACAAAGGAAGAACAAGGTGTACTTGGAAGACGAAGAGGGGGAGGAAGTTAATCCAATGTTTCGCATATTCAATATTACATTTGTATTTATAGGACCTAGAGAGGCACGTGTAGTACTAAGGACATGGCGAGAGAAGCTCGATGATGTTGCTGGGCGGACGATGGTTATACGATGGTAATGATAGACAAATTAAGTCTCCATAAGACTACTAGTAAGCCCGGAAGACCTAGGCCGGCCCTTGAGCGGACGTTTCCACACTGCCAAAACGACTGACCCTAGAACCCAACAACTCAATTTTGCCGTCGAAATGGACACCTTGCAAGTCCATTGCTAGCAAAACACCTGACCCGGCGATGTGCCGAGGTGCAATCCTGTCCCCTGAAACAACAAAGCCATCTAGGCTTCCTTTGCCCCCAAGTCAGCAGTGACACCTGCTCCCTCCTTGATGTATACCTCGTGCTTCCGCTTGGAGGTCTTGACAGGATTGGGAGACTTGAAGATGTCATCGATTTCTTCCAGAGAGCGGCCCTTGGTTTCGACGAGAGCGAAATACATCATTCCCCATTCAACAAAATGCAAAATTAGAAATATAGTGTATGTCTTCCAGCCAATCTTTTGAAGAGCGACTGGTGTGGCATACGTGTTGATAAAGCCCGAGACACCACTAAAGAAGCCAGAGGCGGCCATACCCTTAGCTCGAATGTCATTGCGCAGGACCTCGCTTGGGTATAATGACTGCAGAGGCGTCCAGCAGAAAGACCAGAAAATACCATACAAGAAAATCATTGCAATGAAGGCGTATCCAGTAGATGTGTCAACATGACCGTGAGCTTTAGCTGCGATGACATTGATGGGGATGTAAACAAGACCTGTCAAGAAGGTGCCTAGGAATGTCAGCCATGGTTGTATGTGCCACAAAGGAATATTGACTCACCCCAAAGAAACAGGGGCCTGCGTCCAAACTTCTCAACGCCAAATGAGCCTGCAACGCCGCTGAAGAACCCGAAAATGACATTGACGCCGTTGAGCAGAAGCTGTTGAGAAGAGCTCGTGATGCCAACATTCTCCAGAATGACAGGCATGTAGTAGGTAATGACCGAGCCACCAATAAACTGGGAGAATATTGCGACCAAGAACAACAGGTAAAATCGATGCAGGTTCTCTCTGTTATCGAACAGCATGCGGTAATCCCACCACTTCTGGCTGGCTTCAATTTCTGCCTGGTATTCAATGGATGCACGCATCTCGTCGAGCTCCAGTTTCACGACAGCTGATTCGGGATTTCCGTCTCCGTGATACTTGATGAGCACAGCTCGAGCCTCCTCTTCCTTTCCATGACTCATGAGCCATCTCGGACTCTCTGGGATGAACCATACTCCGCACAGGATGATCGTCGCGGGGACGACTTGAATGATGATGGGGATCCTCCAGGACCAGTTGGACGATAATCGGCCTGTTCCATAGGCAGTCCACGTAGATGCTGGCAGCACGTCAACTCAAGGCCGGGGATATTGGCTGTGCAACTAGAACTCACCAAGCGACCCAATATACCAACCGCCTACGTTGTACAGACCGGCCAAAGTTCCGCGCCAAGACGGGTAGGCCATCTCCACCAGATAGATAGGAGATGCAGTTACCGCAATGGTACAGCCAAATCCGAGGAATAGCCTCCCCGCCATGAATGTCCCGACATTCTGGGCCGCCGCTTGGATCACGGTGCCAATGATGACAAAGATTGACCCGGTTATCATACCAAACCTTCGCCCGAAAGTATCGGCAGCGGGAGCAGCAACTAGACAGCCAAGAATGTTTCCGACGCTGTAGAGCGCAAAGACAGCCCCAATAGAAGAACCTTGCATTTCAGTGCCAAAGAACTTATGGAAAGGACCCATAGCATTGATGGAGGACATGATGGTTCCATCAAAACCGTTGCCGCAATTATCTATTAATGGTCAATGTCTGTAGGGTACGTGCTTGTTGTTTTGAAGTCTCTTACTTAACGTGACAAGAGCAATAATTGCATAGAGCTTGAAGATGGACGTTGCCCGCGGAGAGAGGTTATCCTTGGCAATGGCATCACTATAAGCAACATTCTCGACTTTTGCTGCCTTGGATGCTGCCAAATCAGCAGCTGCCGAGTCGGGAACACTCTCCACGGCCTCAACTTTATCTTCTTCCTTGTGCATTATGGTACGGATTGCTGAAGAGGAATACTGTAGGTTAGGAAGAATGATAAAGGCATTATGCTGTAGATCGCAACAACTTAAATATACATGCTGAGGTCGCTTGCGGCATGTCCGTGCCGAATCGGCTCTGTTAGATGCGGGGACGAGACAACCGTAACTGAACCGAATCGATAAGTTGGTGTTAGATCCGAGGTCGGGACGAAGCTGGCCGCGCCTGAACGAGTTAAGTTGGGTGGGGGAGACGGTGATCCGTGACCATGGCTGCAGCTATGTCTTTTGCGAGTTTGGATTGGTCGTTTCGTCACCCATAGCCATGCCGAACTGTCTTGGTTGGAGACGGGAACTGAGCCTAAGGGAGCGCGGAAGGAGACTAACCGCACTTGAATAGGTTAGCTGGCCTGGAGTACGAAAACTCAGGCCGGTGCAAAAAAATCACTCCACTTCCCCGCGGCAGATAATCGGTTAGAGCACAATACAACATCAAATGACCGAATGATGGAATGCGGGGAAGCAGACCTGCAGGGTTAGGCAATGATGATCTGTTAGCAGAAGACACATGCTACAATCGAGAGCGAAAAATCCAATAATGTCATGTGTTACTCGCAAAGAAACTAGATCAATGTCAAGACACCAGTAAGTATTCTACATAATAGCGAGATTCATCAATTCGACATAAGTCTCACAACAGCCAAGCGACATATGGTGTCTGTATGTTATTGTAATTTAAATTCGGCGTGTCAGGTCACTGAAACTTGGCATCCACCTCTACTCAGTTCGTAACGGCACTGTTGCCAGGAAACCCGGTTCGATCAGAATAAACAGGTCCCAGGGATTGGCTTGGCCCGTTCAATTACCCGGAAAATGATATGCACGAATATTGCCATTTCCAGTGCGGATCCTGAGACGTGTTAATCAAACTAACTCTGGGGGATGTTTTAGTCCCTTGCTCGGCGTCAATATCCGTACACCAGCATCCTTTATTGTCCCGTGAGATTGATGTATGACTGCATATATATATATATATTCCTACTGTTTATCAGGCACAGCCATATCCAAGCCAGCTCAACTCACCCTGCTGAGTGCAACCCCCCTTTACAAGCAACCTGCACCCTGTAGCTATGAGACTCTTCAGCCTTTTCAGTCTTTCTGCTCTTGCAGCGGCATCGGCCGTCAAGAGCCGGCCAAGACAGAGAGAAGTAGCACCGGTTTTTAACATCGAGGGGAAGAACCAATACTTCGCTGGCACCAACACCTGGTGGATGAGCCATCTCACATCAGACGACGATGTGGAACAAGCCATGTCTCAGATAGCTGACAGTGGGCTGAAGGTCACCCGCGTCTGGGCCTTTGGCAACACCAACACAGGCACTGATCAGCCTGTCTACTTTCAGTTCCTCGACACGACCAAGAAGACCATCACGATCAATAATGGTACCAATGGCATCGCGCGCCTTGACGCCGCTGTTGCTGCTGCAGAGAAGCACGGCATTCAGCTGGTTCTACCCATGCTGAACAACTGGGATGACCTGGGCGGGATCAACACCTACTGTGCCTACTTTGGATGCACCCACGAGAGCTTTTGGACCCATGCAGAAGCTCAGAAAGCCTACAGAGATTATGTAACCTTGATCGTCAATCGTTACAAGGACTCTCCCGCCATCTTCTCCTGGCAGCTCTGCAATGAGCCACGGTGCCAGAACTGCGAGACCAGTGTGATTACTAGCTGGGCCACAGAGCTATCAAGTTTCATCAAATCTCTAGACTCAAAACATCGTGTGTCCTTGGGCGACGAAGGCTGGCTCTGTTCTGACGATACCAGTCTCGGCTATGCGTACTCCTGCTCCGAGGGAATCGATTTCGAGGCCAATCTGAAGATCTCCACACTTGACTACGGTACTGTTCATATGTACCCAATTGGCTGGGGCTACACGTATCCCTGGGGCAACCAATGGATTCGTGACCACGCAGCACTGGCGCTCAAGTACGGCAAGCCTATTGTTCTAGAAGAATATGGTGTTGAGAGCACAACCTCAAACCGCACTGCTGTCCTGCAGCAGTGGCAACAAACGATCCTTGATAGCGATATTGCATATGATAGTTTTTGGCAATTCGGGACAAACCTTCCAAGTGGCTCAAATCCTTACGATGATTATGCAATATTCTATGGTACGCAAGAGTACCAGGACGTCGTGATCGACCATGCTCAGACCATAAGCGCAAAGGCTGTCTCGACTGCTGGCCGCCGCCAAAACTTTTCTCGCAGCTGAAACTGAAATGATCGCCAAGTGGTCGAATTCTTTGCAGCATCGTCGATCGACATTGATGCCAACCTCATGTTTATTTTATTATACAAACAATACTCCCTGTATATATATCTTTACCTATAAACTACCTCTCTGCTATAGTATGTGATTTAGTATACGGTATTGTTTCTTGATAACAAACATCCTTAGTGTAATAACCTTACTGTTCCTTCTCTGCTTACACCTCATGTTTCTCTTAAATACTAAAAACTTTTATGTCAAGCTTCTTCCTCATCTCTAACTACTCTTAAGGTTGCAGGGGGGTGAAACCTAATCCACTCGGGATACCACTCGGTAGTGCCTTCTATCTGACATTCGGGAACTTCCGCTTCAAGGACACGCAAAAGCTCTTCTATGTAGATCCCATACCCTTCTTCGTTCATGTGAAGACCATCGTAGAATAGTCGTCCAAGCTCCATGCTGGGGACTGTCCTTGAAGACCCGGGCAGGATTCCATTGACATCATCATCTTTCCAATTAGCAGTGCGCATCATTGCAGCCCAAAGGTCAACAACGGGTACATTTTCCTGCTTCCCAATATCCCGAATCGCGTCTGCATACATCGCCACTCGGTCTGCCCTGCCCTTTCCATCATGCGGCAGCCGATACTCTTCCACCGGAGACGGTGTCACAAGGACTACTTTGGTCTTGTGAAGCCTAACACCCTCCCAGTCCAAAATACGTCTGACGTTTGTTTTGAACGTGTCGAGGTCGCAATGCTGAGGCTCGTCAGGGCTACAAGAGTCGTTGGCACCAAAATGAACCGTCATAGCAGCGATGCGAGGAATAGTTGTTGAGGGAGCAACTTCTGGGAAGAACGACGGCAGGAGAGCCAAAGCTGAGTTTGTGTTGTACCCGCCAAAACCACGGTTTAGGACATCGAGCCGGCGAACATATCGTGTCGCCAGCTTGCTCTGCAGCGAGGAAGCACCTTGTGTAATAGAGTCTCCAAAGAGGAGGAGTTGTGGTGGCGGAGGAAGAGATGCCATTTGGGCACTAAGCTTCGAGGGTGATTGGCATGTTTGGGCACCTATCGGCATAACTTGAGGTTGAGGCATAGGATTAGGATATTTGCGCTGCTTGATCCAGCATTAACAACAAAACAGTTTATTCGCCAGCTGTTGGAAGATGAAGTAAGGCAGACCATGAAGTTATTTACCTTGTTGGAAGTATAGAATTGACGCTTTTCCAGATCTGCATCGGGCTCCGAGTTTCCTATTTTAGCACGGAATATCATGTTCCGTAACATGTCTTGAATAGTCACGCTAGTAAGCAAAAAGTAACAATACCCGTTAGCTCGAGTTAGGGGAGCTAACTAAGTAAGCTTAATTAGGCATAAAACCTTAAGATATATATAAAGAGTAAAATAAAGAGATAAGAAATAATAAATAAATATATAATTGTAAAGTAAAAAATAAAATAATAAAAAGTTTATAGAAAATATTTTTATATATTATAAAGTTTATAGAAAAATTAACCCCAGTTTAAACTACTATTTCTTTACTAATATCACTTTATCTGCAGTT